>ML861426.1:0-24158 GCA_009831015.1 Picea engelmannii | reverse complement strand
GATCTTGTTCTTCATCCTACCTTTATTCTTATCATAAGGACATTTAGAAGAAAAATTACCAATACCATCAAAATTAAAACATTTCAATGGAATCATACCTTTGTACTTGTCGATTCCTCTTTTCAACTTCCTTACAAATTTTTCCACTTCTTCATCTTCCTCTGATCCATCACTACAACTGCAATCTGGTTTTGAATTTTTCTTGTTTTTCTTCTTCATATTCTTGGATGCTTTGAACGTTTCTTCCTTTGTGACTGGGTTCTCTTTCTCTATTCTCATTTCATAAGTTGTGAATATTCCATGTAGCTCGTTCATGCTCAAACTATCCATATATGTTCTTTCTTCTAGGGATGATATCTTAGGATCAAATCTTATAGGTAGAGATCTTAGAACCTTTTGAACGGACACTGACTCATCAAATTATTCTCCCAGTCCTCTAATAGTGTTCATTGTTTCATCAACTCATAGAAAGTAGGTTGCAATGTCTTCATCTTTCTTCATCTTCAGTTTTTGAAACTTAGCTCTAAGGGTGTGAAGCTTAGATCCCTTGACTTTGGTATCTCTTTCATAAATATTTTGAAGTTTATCCCAAATATCCTTTGTAGTCTTTCAATGCATAACTTTGAAAAATATTGAATCATCCAAACTACTCAGAATGGTGCCTTTAGCCTTTGATTTGTTTTCACTGAGTTTCTTTCCATCTTTGTCGGTTGGGGGAGTGGTTGGTGTTGCATATTCGTCTACTACTAACTTCCAAACATCAAATCCATGTGCCTATAAAAACGTTTTCATCCTTTTATTCCAAAAGGAATAGTTATTTCCATCAAACCTTGGTGCTCTGATATTAGCATATTGCATGATCTCCTTCCAATGGTTAAATTGTTTCTTGAAGGACCTACTATGATACCAATCATTGGAATACTAAGAGGGGGGGTGAATCAATATGAGCATTTTATTATCACTTTTAACCATAATATGTAATAATTAAAATCATCATTAGTATATCATCAATATATCATGAGCAGTATAAAACAAAAGAGCATAATAGACATCCGTAGAAACATAGTACATCAAAATTTAAGTGGAAACCCAAATGGGATAAAACCATAGAATGCTTTTATTATACATCAAAATAATAAATTCATTGGAATAACCAACTTCCCAATTCTCCAGCTACAACTGGAAGGAGGATACGACCCCCTATTTATAGGCTCCAACCTGAAGGAAGCTACAACTCCCTGAATTCTCTGGCTCCAACCAAAAGGAGGCTCCAACCTAAAGGAAGCTCCAACTCCCTGAGTTCTTTGGCACCAACTAGAAGGAGACTACAACCCTTGTTCTTTGCCCCATCCTATTGCCCTGAAATATAAGTGTAGACCAACTATCACTACCACAGTCACTGCCACTATCATTGTTACTATAATTGTCACATTAACCTATAACATGGCAACCTGTCAATGTCATTGTCATTGTCTCTATCTCATCACTCTATAACTGATAATCAACCAACTAGAACCTATACCATACCATGCATCAACTGTGTACCAACATATATGCATCAATCATGAACAATAAGATATACCAACTACAACATCAATGATAAGTAGCCAATCATGTACCATATGTCAAACATGAATACAACATGTACTATATACCATAGAATCAATCAAGTATAGATATGTACCATATCATCAATGAAGAACCAATGCATGTCCCTCATGCATATGCCACCATAAATCAAGTGTATACCTCAAACATGAAAAAGCATCTCAATCATGTGTCAAACCCTCATCAATATGCCAAGTATGCCTCAAGAATACACCACATCATAATCAAGCATAACATTCACAACAAGTACACAAACATACCAGTACCTATGTAGTTGACCTAAAACACTGAAATGATGACCTATAAGTTATCTTCAATCTTCATGGACCTGGTACTATCATTTTCCCCAAACTTGTCTTGTTCTCATGGGACTAAGACACATTGTCTCACGGGGCCTCGTGTGACAAGTATACTGCAACCTGTGGGGATGCCTCATAGGACACTAGTAGTATGACCTGTGGGGATAATAAAAACTAGGGTTTCCTAAGAGATTCTCGCTCACCACTTCAACGTTGAAACTCTTGCACTCCTCAGTCTCTGCTACCTCATATTTTACCGTCGCAAAGCTTATACAATTGATCACTAGTTCACAAGATGATACTCAATAGAATGTGTGTGTGAATTTACTTGTGAATGACTCCTTGAGGTGTATTTATAATTTTTCAGGTAACCTCTCTCCTTAAACTTAGGGCTTCTAGAGTTTTCTTATTACAACCACTTTACCCTTTCATTAAATACATGTAACCAACTAGGATCTTCTTGACCATTCTTTAGGGATTCCAACTTCACAAGGTCATAACCCCTCAACCGTGAGGAACTACGTGGTGTACCACATATCATTGGAAACAACATGATGAGGAATATCCATATATGAGTGTCTTACCTACATATAAATTAGCCTTCATGTCCATATTCCTTAATCAACTTCAGGTACCAAAACCACACCGTTGGGGCTTCTTCAAGGATTGACATCAATGAAAACCAATATTTCAACACATATAAATTCCATTATTCACTTATTGGCTTGCCCCATGCCTCTTAATTTTTCATGGTTTCTTGGTTGTACCTAATAACCAGTCGTACTAGTCAGAATCTTCACAAATCCTTTCTTCATGATTGCACTCTGAAGTTATATTCTATAATAGAACCTCATAATATTCATTCATAGCATTTGAACATCTTCTTGATAAGCCCTGAAATAACACTCTATCCTTGAGTGTCTCTTCTTTTCCCTAGCACTATCCCATGGGTAGGTACTGGACACCATATTGTTCTTTCACTGTCCTGTTGTTGCACCTCCAAATATTCCTATGAACCACTACATAGGAACCATCGCATGTATATGTAGTCTCCCTTACCCAATTCTCACATCTAGCATGTACCTCTATCATCTAGAAATGTTTTTCCAAAATTGCCATTGTCTTGAAAATATTTCATAATGAGTAATTGCATGGTTCACGAAGTCTAATTGTCCTTTTTCTTGCACCTTTATGAAACAACCAGATTCTTCCTTGGAGAAATTAAACTTTATTTTCCTATTGTGCCCATAGATTACCTTTCCAATGATTATACTCATGCTTCAATGTGATTTCTAAGATAGAATTTATGGCCCTTTAAAATCAACAGTTCCACCCCTTTTTGCACTTGTTTCACTGGTACAAATACTCTCAAGAGATAAATTATGTCACCTGTAGAAGAAAATATGGTGAGAATTGGAATTTTGTTTATATTGGGTGTTGATATTATCCTTTATTGTAAGTAAAAAACAAATTTCTGATTGGGGATCTGATGCTCCATTCAAATTCTGTGTCAATTTGGATTTGTCAACTTTGTCATTTTAGTGTTTTCTATAGACTTAGAATTTTTAGAGAAAAGAACTATCTCCCAAATGGAGCTGGGAAAATTGTGTTTGTATAGTTGAGGAAAAATGTTTTGTAAATAATTTTTTCTGTATTTTTGATCTAGGGTCCTGTTTCCTCTGAAGATCTCAAAAATCCCAAAACGTGTCCCAAAATAATGGATTTTTGCCTCATTTTGTGTCCCCATTCCAAACCCCTTGGATTTTTCCCAATTTCTCCACTGGGTTTCATCATGTCTACTTCTATTTCTCACTATAAAAATCCCATTTGCAACAAGGCCTTTTCCACTAAGTACCACCTTGTTCTTCAAAAATCACTAATTTGCAATTTCTAGCAATCTGGAGTTTAATCAACTAGTGGGCCTCACTGGCACTTTTATGCCCCTCAACACTTTGTACTTAAATTTTAAAATTCTCATTATCATCTGAGCAAGTACACTCCTGTTATGTCCAAAACAATACTTTGGCTCCAATTTGTTTTTTAATACCATCATCTTCTTGACACGACAACCTGGTTGATGTGGATATGGGTTTCCACTTATCATCCCCTGACTTGGCCATGTCACCATCCTCATTGAAAAGTGAAATAATTATCCTATTGACAAGCTAAGGAATTATTGCATTGACAAACCAAATATTTCTTCTATCGGTGTACCCAATTTTTCTTCCATTGGAAAACCTCAAAGTTTCTTTCATCAGTGAACTGAAAATTTTGTGTATCAATGAACCTCAAAATTTATCTCTTATCGAAGAACCAAAATTTTTCGTTCCATTGGCAAATTCCATATTTTTCCCATCGATAAACTTCAAAATTTGTTTCTTATTGGCAAATTGGATTTTTCATTACATCGATGAACTCCATATTTTCCCCATAGGTGAGATTGAAAAGTATTCTATCGGTGGACTTAAAATTATTCCTCCATTAGTTATTCCCAAAATTATTCTTCCATAGGAAGTCTGTGGAATTCTCCTTCCATTGATGATCCTCAAAATTATTCCATCGATGAACTTCAAAATTCTTCTTTATCGATGGACTTCAAAATTCTTCCTCAATCAACAATCCCAAAATTCTTCTTCCATCGGTGATTCATGAAATTTTTCTTCCATTGGTGATCCATAGAATTATCCTTCCATTGACAATCTTCAAAATTCTTCCATTAGTGATATTCAAAATTATTCTTATCGATGAACTTCAAAATTCTTCCTCCATCGATGATTCCCAAAATTCTTCTTCCATTGGCGATCTTCAAAATTCTTCTTCCATTGACAATCTTCAAAATTCTTCTTTATTACCGAACTATAAAATGCACTTCGACGAACTACAAAATGGTCTCATCGATGGACTCATTTTTTGTCTTTCGGTGAACTCAATATTTCCTTGCTTTCAACAGACTCAATTTTTCTCATTTTTGAACTAAGGAATTTTCCCATCATCGAACTAAGGAATTCTTCACATCAGTGATCTAAAGAATTTGTGATATCAGTAGAATCATTCAACTTAGAAAACTTTCATCCAAATCTAGGATGAATATGGACCATTGATATCAATATCAAATGTGATTTGGGTTTTTGTTTTCACCAAACTTCACATCCATAATGGAAACATGCAATTCAATCTTCCAAGATAAATTTAACTCTACAAATTTCAAATTGATGCAATTAATCATCCATTCAATGCTTATGAGGGAAAATTAAACTTGGATTTGCTCATAAATTTGGGGATTTCACTTTGAGTTTACAAAATTCCCCAAATTTGACGTAGATCAAAACTCTGCAATAGGGAAATTGTTAAACTCATGTTGATCTTTGTCCCATACGAGTCCAGTGTTGGAACCTTCTCTCTGATACCAAATTGTAATGCACTTGTTACCATAACAAACAAAAATACTTTGATACCAATATGTAACATACCCAACTCCCTTGCTTGTTGGGCACATCATTAAACCAAATTCAACTTAATACATAACTCTGATTCCATTTTTAAAAAAATGTGGCAAACATGACCCAAAATTCTTATGCAACTAACAATGATTCTAAAATCATGAATGCAAATTATTGAATCATACATAGAATCATGAAAAAACCAAAATACAAAGTAAAATGAAACAATTAAACACAATAAATATACATGGTGATCATAAAACTTATCTTAATAATGAAGTATCACCAACTCACAATTGTAGGATCTGATACATTAGTTCTCTCAACAACAATTCACCCTCGATTTGGGGCTATGATTCCATAAGGGGGAAATGACTCTTATGGATGGTTATAGTCCACTCAAACTGCTCCATAACCATCAATATTATAGTGATGTGACTCCAACAACAATTCTAACTACCCATCTCTCTTCCCCATCAATATACACAACCCAAAGGATGATATTTCCTTCATACATTGTAGTTCCTTAGACAATATCCATACCCTCGAGGGCTCTAACATAAATCGGCCATAAATCTCTCAATTGGGGACTCCAAGAAATCCAGTTGTATGACTAGTTCTCACAATAGCATGCCCACATGATCTTAGTTAATTTCTCAGCAAAAGTATCATAACGAGCACGATAGCCTCATTCTTATCATAATTCGCATCTAGGCTACCAAGTTGTAATGAAACTACAATGATTCCAACCACCCATCTCTCTTCCCCATAATCCTGCATAACTCAAGCGATGAGATTTCCTTGTTTCAATGTAGTCCCTCAAACAATATTCATTCCCTCCACAACTCTATCACAAACCAGCCAGGAATATCTTAGTTGGGGGCTCTAGGAAATCCAATTGTAAATTTCACCCATAATAATTTTTACTAGCCTCTCATGGTTGTTTTTATCCATAGTATGGTTTCTCCCCTTTATAGCACCAAAACTATGTTTTTCTTTTCTTCTTGCTATCCAGAAATCAACAACTCCCTCTAAACTTGAATTTCCTCTCTTCTCTCATGTGCTTGCTTGAATTTCCCTCTTCCCAAAGATGATTTTACTCAACCCATGATGCCATAACTAGGTGAGATTACCCTCTCACCCACCTCTTACAAGCAGGTACTCAGGCGATACTTCTCATTGAATGATTGAGTGTTTAATAAGTGAAAGGGAAAAACAAATGTTTACTCACAAAACAACTTAGCAAGGTGGAATAGGAGTCTAGGAATATGGGATCTCTCAACAACCCCTTCTCAACCCCCCTCTCTTGTGGAAACATATCCCCCCAGCGTTATCATCCCTCTTATATTGTATCCAATGATGCATTTTTATTAAATAAGTGTATGTACAATTTACAATGCTAGGCTCTCTGACTTATGATCAATACAGGATTTTTGGCCCAAATCATACTACCTTTCCAACCTAAATCACATATGAAAAATTACATTTCAATTTCTCAGGGAATAAAATTGGGATGTTACAAGAGCTCACACACTAGTGATGGTGAGGCTACCATACTTGAGAAGCATGGAAACCTATATCCAACAATAATAGGGTGGCTACAAGTATGAGAACTCTATCTTTTCCATAATGTAGACAAACAATGAATTCAATGGATTGCATTCAGTTGATATAATTGATGTCAAACTGATGCAATGATAGCACATTGATGCAAAGCTCCTTTTCAATTGAACGTGAAGGATTTGTAGGATCACCAAGGAACTTATGTATTGAATTCACATGATCTAGGTGTGCGATGGAAATCGTTGGTTTTCTTCAGACCTCATTCAAAATTGGTTTGTGAAATTTGTCAAAAGGTGGTTGAAAACCATCGAGAGGAGTCAAAATTTAAACATTTGAAACTTCCCTGGGTTTTTCAGTGTGCATTGAATGTTTGAAGTTAGAAAAGGTATGAAGGGATTATAGGATGATTGGTTTGAACTTATTCACTTTCAAGGGTGAACTTATGAATATCTCTGATGGATTTAGGGGTTCTTGATAGGTTGAAGTTTGTGAATGTCCTGAAAGCATTCTTTTGATTTTTCAAAAAAAAATCTTGAGAGAACATTTGGGAAGCCTTGAAGAATTCAAGGCAATTTAAAAGTTTGAAAGTTCTATCTTCCCCAAAACACAGATCTGTACTATTTTGGAGGTGAAATTGTGAAAGTCCCTAAAGATTTTGGGCATGATTGAAAGTTTGAAGTTGAAAGATAGCTTGATAACATTTGAATGGTAAATATTTTAGTAAGAGTTTTCAAAAGAATATTCATTAGGATCCAATTGTTTCAAGGAAGATTAAAAGTTCAAGGTGTCAATCTCCCCCAAAAATAAGTGTGTGTGACTTGGTGGAAAACACTTGAAATACACAATCGATTTTGGGGATGATTGTGTGTTTGAAGTTATCAATGCCCCAAGAGATCTTTGGTTAATTGAAATTATTACTTTGAATCAATCCTAAAAGATCTCGATAGAAAGGCACTGAAAGCAAAAGATAAAATTCCTAAAGAGTTTTTGAGGTCTTTCCAATGTTAGGACTTTGGAAAATCCCTAAAGTCTTTTTAGATCTGTTGAAATTAAACATTTAGAAATGACCAAAAATAAAATCTATAAAGGGCCCAAAATAAACATTATGAAAGGGATGAAAAAGAAAAAGTACAAAAGGAATTTTTTGGACTTTTTAGGAATTATTATTTTGAAAATTCCTAAAACCTTTCAAGAAAGAATGAAATGTTATTTTCAAGAGATGCCTAAAATATTTTAAAGAAAATCAAATGAAACTAAAGCAATTCTAGGCAAAAACAAAGTTAGATGCAAAGATCCTTTTAGCCAAAACATGAGTTCAAAAGACTGGGCCTTGATGAATGAACAAAATCTTTCCTTTAATCTCAAAGGAAAAACAACATGTGAGAAATTGCCTTTCAATTGTATTAAACCATGCTTCCAAAATGTTATCAAAAGATGATTAAATCAACAGACTGTAACCAAATAAAGTTCATGAATTAAAAAGGAGGGGTCCCCAAAACTTTAAGGATTTGAGGAAGTTTTTAAGGAATCAACAAAACCCACCCTCATTTGTATTTTAGCCATAACCAACCTTGTATTGACTTGAGTATCTTTAAACCCACTTGCACCTGTATTCAACATTTCTCTTTGCAACTTCCCATTTAGCTTAAGGGACGGTGTTGAGAATGGTGTAATATTCATATGTGGACACAATTATCTCATATTGTTTCATTACTAGACTTTATTGGGCATTAATTATGGCCACAGATGATCCGAAAAGGATCATTATATTATTTGTCATCTACTTTGGTGATTTCTAGGTGGAAAAATTGAAGCTATTATCTTGTAGTTTTTATTTTAGGGGTAGGTATTTCTTTGATGATTTGGGGTCCAGAGCATTCATAAGCCTATTTGAGGCCTTAAATATCCTTTTGGGGGGTCAAAAATTTGCAAACAAAGTACCTAGCCTCTCAACGTTGTTCTACACTTTGATATCTTTCCATGAGTAGGAATATCACCTCGATTGGAGTTTGTATGAAAACGTTATGCATCTTGCAAGTTGAACTATCTTGTTGACCACCATGATATTGAGTGTATTCCATGTTATCTCACATTACTCATACATGTGGACTTTCAAGAAGATTCTAGAGGATCTAAAACCCTAACATTAATTCGGATTTGAAGCATTCAATGTTAGAAAAACAGGATCGCGAAGCAATAAAATAAAACAAATGTGGAAATAAAACACATAAGATACACAATACAATAGAGACACATATATGCGTCGTTCACCCAGTGTGGGCTATGTCCACCAAATAAATTTCCAAGTCCTTCCTTTATTATTATCTAGTAAAATGAAGGGATACAACCTACAACACACTTGTTGTAACTTCATCTTCTTTCTCTCATAGTATCATCTCTTAGAATACAATATTCACACACATACAAAACCAAAATACAATTCCCTCATGAAAAGAGGGTTTCCTTCTAGGGAAACAAAACCCTAACATAACTTCTACCATCAGATCTGTGACCTTATAATGAATGGTTCAGATTGAATACAAAATTACAATATTTTACAAGACAAATTTTCCCAAAATTTTGCTTCGAGGGGGCTCCATTAATTATCTTCGCCCCCCTGGACCCCCCTAAAGAAAATAGTGGGGGGTAAATATCTCCCCACACCCTCTCATCAGGAAATGGGATCCAAGAAAGGCTAAAACAAACCTCTGAATCATGAAGATAATTAGGCTCCACAACCAACAATATCCTACTTGGGGAATGATCACAACAACTCCACTATTGTTGTACCTACTAGAATATGATCCACCTTGGAAATGGAAAATTTCTCATATTCACCTTCATGCTTGAAGGCCAAATGAAACTGAGCAAGAACTCAATTTCTCCCCAGTTACTACCTTTGTTAACATGTCTATAGGATTCTGGATAGTGTGTATTTTTTCCAACTTAAAATATCCATCTTCCAAGATGGATCGTATGAAATGGTACCTGATATGTATATTCTTAGTATTCGAATGGAAGGATGAGTTCTTTGCAATATCAATGGAACTCTCATTGTCACAGTACAACCTGCTATTCTCCTACTTCTTTCCCAATTCCTCCATAAACCTCTATAACCAAATCATTTCTTTACTAGCCACTGTAGCAACAACATACTCTGCTTTCATTGTTAAAAGTGAAACAACCTTTTGCAGTTTTGAAATCCAACTTATTGTTGTTCCACCTATAGTAAAAATATACCATGTGGTGCTCCTCCTACTATCTTTATCACCTTCCATATCTTAATCAACATATCCATGTAGAATAGTGTCTAAACCTCCAAAACATAATGCATGAGTAGAAGTACCTCTCAAATACCTGATAAACCACTTTACTTTCTCCCAATGTTCTTTACCTAGATTTTTCATAAACCTTCTCACAACACCCACTTCATGTGCAATATTTGGTCTTGTGCAAATCATCACATACATCAAGCTGCCAACTGTTAATGAATAAGGGACCCTGGACATGTATTATATCTCCTCCTGTGTCTTGGGACACATTTCCTTAGTTAATTTGAAATGTTTTTCCAAAGGTGTACCAACATTTTTTGCATTCTGCATTCTAAACCTCTCCAACACCTTATCTATGTACTCACCCTGAGACAATGTCAATTTGCAATTTTTCTTGGCTCTTGTTATTCTCATACCAAGGATTTTCTTTACAACACCCAAATCCTTCATCGCAAATGAATTATCTAGTTTCTTCTTGAGCACATTTATATCCTACATATTAGAACCTACAACAAGCATGTCATCTACATACAATAGCAAGATAATATAACTTCCATTTTCTAGCCTTTTAAAATAAACACAGTGATCAGAATGACATCTAATATAACCTTGTTTTGTCATAAAAATGTCCAATTTCAAATACCATTTCCTTGGGGCTTGTTTTAGGCCATACGAGCTCTTCTTCAACCTGCATACCAAATTATCCTTCCCTTTGACCTCATGCCCCTATGGTTGCTGCATATAAATCTCTTCATCCAAATCCCCATGGAGAAACGTTGTTTTTACATCTAACTGTTCAAGATGAAAATCTTCTACTGCCACAAGACTTAAAATAGTCCTAATTGAAGTCATTTTAACAACAAGAGAAATTATTTCATAAAAATCTATACCTTTCTTTTGGCAAACCCCTTTACAACAAGTCTATCCTTGTAGCACTTTTTTCCTCCATCTTCTTCCTTCAACCTATAAACCCATTTATTATGCAATTTTATTTTTCCTACAAGTAACTGAACCAAATCTCAAGTCTAGTTATTTACCAAGGAATCCATTTCCTCTTTCATGCCTTGCTCCCACTTCTTTTTAGTGTCTACCTACACTACATCTTCATAACTTTTTGGTTCACCAGAATCAGTTAACAATAAATAATACAATGAAGGAGAGTATCATTTAGGGCGTCTACTTAACCTGGTAGATCTTCTAACAACACTTGTAGGATTTTGAGGTACCTATTGATCCTATTGTTGTACATTTTGATTTTCTGGTACCTTTGGAATTTCTTTTTCAGTGATCTCATCAAGCACTGTGTATTCTAGTTTTTATTTTTCTTGTTTCTTTCTCTACAACTGATCTATGTACATGACCTTATCATTGAATATGACATATCTACTCCTAATTATTTTGTGATTTTCATAATCCCATAAGCAATAACCAAAATCATTAACAATGTTTCCAATAAAGGTACTCTTCTTGGATTTTATCTCAAGCTTTGTTCTATTTTCTTTATCAATATGGACAAATGCTTCACAACCGAAAGTCTTCAAAAAAGAATAGTTTACCTTTTTACCTGTCCTTTCCTCCTCTAGAATTCCACCATCCAAATATCTTTAAGGTTCTCTTTTTATTAATTAAGCATCAGTATCTATAGCATCTGCCCAGAACTGTAAGGGAAATCCAACATGCAATCTCATACTCCTTGCACGCTCCATGATTGTCCTATTCATCCTTTCTGACACACCATTTTCTTATCGTGTTCATGGAACTGTCTTCTCTTTACGAATCCCATCATATGAACTATAATCATCAAACTCCTTGTTTCAATATTCACCTCCATTTTCTGATCTGAGACACTTCAAACTTTTTCCTGACTCATTCTCAACCAAATATTTGCATTTCTTAAAAGTGTCAAAAACATCAGATTTTTGTCAAATGTAATAAACCCAAGTTTTTATAGTTTCATCATCAATAAAAGTAACATAATAACGAGAGCCACCAAGAGATGATACCTGATTTGGTCCTCATACATATGTGTGCACAATCTCTAACCTTTCACTCTTCTTTTCCTTTCTGACTCTGATAAATTTGACTTTCTTTTGTTTTCCATAAACACGGTGCTCATAGAAATCCAAATCAATTTATTTAATATCTAGAAACAATTTTTTTTTGTGAAGTATATGCATCCCCCTATCACTCATGTGTCCAAGCCTATGATTCCACAATATTGTATCCACTCTTGTACAAGATAAAGAGATATAAGAGTCAGTATTACCAGTACATAAATACAATGTACCTACCTTCTCTCCTTTTTCTATCACTAGTGATCCTTTGGTGACCTTCCATGCCTTATCTGTAAATATAGATATACAACCTTCACTTGCCAATTTCCCTATTGAAATTAAATTTTTCCTTAGATCTGGAACATGTCTTACCTCTTTCAACAACCATTGGTTTCCATTTTTTTTATTTATTTGTACCTTACCCATTCAAACAATTTTGCATGGTGCATCATCACCCAAATGAACCAGTCCAAAATCACCTTGAACATAATCTAGAAAATGTTTTCTATGGGGTGTGGAATGAAATGAAACCCCTAAATATACTACCCAAGACTCAAAAATATTATCTACATAAATAATCAAATCATCTTGTAACACATCACCTATTACATTTTCTTCCTGATTTTTTTTCCTGTTGTCCATCTCTTTGTTTCTTTGGAGCTCTGCAGTCTTTTTTCAAATGTCCTTTCTTCCCTCAATTCCATCACTCTATATTTCCTAGTATGGATTTGGATCTTCCCTTCCTAGAATTCCCATGGTTCCCCGAGCCCTTTCCTCTATCCTTTTGTCTTCCCCAAATCTCCATGGTCAACGGATTACCTGATGTCTCACCTGTGCTTTTCCATCACATTTCCTCGCTAAGGATTACACCAACAACATCATCAAATTTCAGAGTGTTTGAACCAGAGACAAAGTTACTTATAGCCATCACCAAACCATTCCATCTTTTTGGCAATGAGCACAATATTAAAATATCCCTAACCTCACCATCAAAGTCCACTTTTACATAAATTAGTTGATTAGTAACTGTATTAAATTCAACAGACCCACCTTTTGGCGTCTTCATATTAAATAATCGCTTCATTAGAAATACCTTATTGGATGCCAAGGGTTTTTCATACAATTTAGCCAATGTGTCCATCAGCTCCTTCGTTGTATTTTCTTTTGAAATATTGAAAGCCATCAACGCTACCAGGATTAGTTGTAGCATTCCTAGTTCCTTTCTATCATGAACCTCCCATTCTTCATCCTTCATGGTCATCAGCTTCTTTTCTATTCCGCCGAATGGTAGGATTAAATCCTTCTAATATAAATAATCTTCCATCTGTGTCTTCCATAACTGGTATTTTTGGCTGTTAAATTTATTGACCCTAAAATTTCCATCTTCTGCCATTGTTCCCACTCGAACCAGGAACCCTATTTTCTTGTGAGTTACCTTTCTCTCTGATACCAATTGTTAGAAAAATAGGATCACGAAGAAATAAAATAAAACAAATGTGGAAATAAAACACAAAATATACACAATACAATAGAGACAGAGATATATGTGGTTCACCCAGTGTGGTCTACATCCACCAGAGAAATTGTTAGGTCCTTCCTTTATTATTATCTAGCAAAATGAAGGGATACAACCTACAACACACTCATTGTAACTTCCTCTTCTTTCTCTCACATTATCCTCTCTCATAATACAATATTCACACACATACACATCCACAATACAATTCCCTCATGAAAAGAGGGTTTCCTTCTAGGGAAAAAACCCTAACATAACTTCTACCGTCAGATCTGCGACCTTATAATGAATGGTCTAGATTGACAACAAAATTACAATATTTTATAAGGCAAATTTTCCCAAAATTTTGCTTCAGCGGCGTTGCCCCTAAATCCCCTGCTAAGGGGGGGATCCATTAATTGTCATTGCCCACCCATGGACCCCCCCATGACAACAATAATGGAGGGGGAAATCCCCTACACACCCCACCCCCTGTCAAGAAATGGGATCCAAGCATGGATGAAACAAACCTATGAATCGGGAATATAATCAGGCTCCACAACCAACATGAAAAAACACTAAACCTAACCTTATATGGATATGATACTATGTTAAATGTTGGGACATGAGGAAATGAAGGGTTTCCATTCTTATTGTATTGTGTATTGTTCCATAGTAGAGAAGAGAATTAATGGGATATTGAAGTACAAGAGAGGAAGTAGAATATCATATAGAAGCTATATAGGCCATAATGTCTAGGGAAAATCCATAGTGAGTGCCTCTTTCTTTGTATTTGCTTTTCATAATTGAGAAGAAAAGAGTAGAAAATAGGCCTCACCTTCTAGTTGGATTTTCCCCATAATGAGTTTTCTCAAGGTAGATCTTTTGTTCATTGAATGGATGGTGTGTTATTTTCTTAGCTTGTTTTATTTTAATTTGAATCTATTCAATATTACATGCATTAAGTTAGTAACATTAAATATGGAATCTAAAGTAAAACACTGCTTAATAAAATATTTCATAATATTGTAAGATATGTTGTGATGAATTGTTCTAGTGAAATATCCATGACAATTTACAAATCATATTTTTGTTCTAACAGACTATTCTAGTGTAATATCAACAACAGTTTATAGATCAATGTCCATATTTTTTTGGTAAATCTAGGTTATGGTTAAGGTATACCTAGTCAACTTTGATATGCAGGCTCATTAACCCTCTTGGGGAGTGCATCCTACTTATGTGGGCCCATAAACCCTCTTAGAAGGACGCCCTAGATGATTTGTTTATAAATACACAACCCAAATATCATTTGTAAATAATCTTGTGTGATCACGTGATATTGCGATCATTCTTTAGCCTATGGGCATCATTCTTTTATACACATGAAGTGATTAAGCCTATGGGCATTATATCTTTGGTGTTCTCTTGTTTTGTGGTTGTGTTTTAGTATTTTTAGCACACCTTTTTGGATAGATCTAGCACACTTGTTTAGTGTTGTTTTCTCCCTTATGTTTGTAGGTTTTTAGATTAGTTTTTTGGCTCCATATAATCCCCTCATTCTCGTATGATTTTAACACTAACCTTTACTATCAAATAAATAAAATAATTTAACACGAATATGAATCATTTCTTATGAATAATGTTATTTCCATAAATAAAACTGCATCCAATGAGGTATCTCCATGTAGTTGTTTGTTCTAGTAACCTCCCTTGAGGTGTCGTTGAGGATGAACCTAGGAAACAATAGGGATAGACTTAAGAAAAACTAGATCCAAGACAAATAATCCAGCAAGAGATGGGATGCAAACAAATGGAGAGAGTAAATATATGAGGGAAAGCCACTATTTGATGGAGAGTTGGATGATATAGTTAGTACAAGTAGCCCAAGTGCTTGAGAAGAATACTATATATATATGAGACATAGATATGACAAAGTAGTGGTCCTTTAAAGATTGATATTTGGAACCAAGATGGAACCCAATACAAACTAAGCACTCGAATAAATTCTCTATTCATGGTATGATTTGCAACTTTGATTGAAGAAACATGAGTTTAACATGCAAGTTGTGAGTTTTTCAGCACAAAAGAAGGTTTTGTTTCATGGGTTACATTGATACATGAGTGAAAAACATGACTTAAATTAATCAACATGTGAATCAGGGGTAATGACCAAGGCTAAAAAAGGGGGTAGTTCAAATTTGACCAAGTGAGTTGTGTGTGCTCTCAGTTGGATCAAATATCATCAAGGACCTTAGAAAGGAATCTCTACCTAACCAATGTATCAAGTATAAAGACACATGCCATGATTTATCCAACTAGAAAGAATGTCTAAATGAATAACCCAGAAGGACTTAGAAAGGAAAAATATTGATATAAACGAAGAGGCTAAGGACCACACTACCTAGGTACTAGACATTTAAAAAAACAAAAACACATTTATACATCTACACTCACTAAGGAGAGGGGACACACAAGAAAGGTCACCACATCTGGATTATCATGGAAAGTGGAATGCCTCATATCATCCATCTGTGTTAGGTGTATGGAAGTGCCTTAAAATCATCATACACATAACTACTTGATATTGGATTGATGTATGACGAGCACAATCCATACACCACTCTTATTTCATCATGGCTTCATTGAAAATTGTCTACACCATCTAATCAAGAAAACCAAACAAGATTGAAGAAAGATGACAACTTTATAACATTTACACTTAAAACCAAGCAAGATAAAGAGATGCCAACTTCATGACATTCACACTTAACTAAATTACATACGGTAAAAAATTATTTTATATTTTATTGAGTTTAAGAGAAAATCTTAGGATAGGAATTGTTATCAAAAAAAAAAATTATATAGTATTTAAAACTTTATATTTTATATCTAACAATGAAGAGTGTTGGTGAATAGGGTAATAATATGGATAATAATTTAATAACAAAGTAGTCAATTTGAACTCTATATTTCTACCTATTAGTTTAGTGAATTTTGGTTTCACAAAAAGTAAAACTATGCACTCTCTGGAAAATATATTTGAGGATTTTCATAGTTGTAATGTTAAGAAAATTAGGGAGTCAATGATCTGATCCACGGTTTCAATCCACGATCCCAGAATTAGATCGAAAAGAACGTGTTTTTTTTGGATGGATTTGTAAAAAAGGAAATTGGAGAATCAATTATCTCATTCACTTTTTCAATCAGGATCCCAAAAATAAATTGAGAAGTCTCTGCTTTTTGGATGCATTTGTAAATTCTTTTGCTTTTATGAAATTGGAGTTAATTGTCTCATCCACTTTTTTTTTCCACAAAAAATTTCACTTTATGTTATTTAAAATATAAATTGTTTTGTTACATAGATCCATCACCAGATAGCTCAAAAAACATCAATTGTATACTCCAAGATCCATTCATCTCTCCATACACCATGAAAATGTGATATGGTTACTAATAGCCCTCCCCAAAAACCCAAAAACTGTATCCACACAACATACATTGAAAACAAAAATGTCCCTCAACTGATATTTTTTTTTAAATATCTTCCACCCTTCACCAAGCAGATGTTCAAAGCCATCACAAACCTAGAATAGATCTATAGGCAAAGGATTACCCTCATGTTCCTAATCACATTGAAAATAGATGATTTTCCCAAGATGCTTGTGAAGAACTTGCTTTGAAAGACGATCTGCTTCCGAGTTGTCTTCTCTAAACACACGCTCAAAAGAAATGTGTTGGAAAAGTTTTATAAGTTCAACCAATATGTCCTTCCAGCATTCCAAAGAGATCACATGTAGACATCCTTTCCCACGCAGCCAATTGATGATGATCTTTGAATCTCCCTGCACAATGAAATCTTTAATATAGAGTCGGGATGCAAGAGTAAGTAGTGCCACCCAACCATTCTGCCCTTGTATTAGTGAATGGACCACAATTTAAAATCCATTTGAAAGTACGGTTGTCAAGAGTCCTGATAACCCCTCCAGCCCCACTATTAGATCCAGATGTCTTTGCTCCCCATCAAACCAACCAATTGCGCCATCTACCACCCTCCTAGTAGCTCCCTCCCCATAACTACAACTTTCACAGGATTTGAATAAGTATCCATCGCTAATAACACCTGGAAAGCCACTCTCTGGGAAGAGGGAAGAATGTCTTCAAAAATAGCATGATTTTGATCCTTCCAAATATACCAGCAGGCGAAAACAAGCAAGGTGGGTAGCATTGTTCGCCACGAGAACCAATTTTTAAAACACTCAGAAATAGTGTTTTCAGTCAACAATCCCAAGAAATTTCTAGATGAATAGATACTTTCTCAGACTGCGCGTGCAAAAGGACAGTCCACAAATAGGTGAAAAACTAAATCCAAACTTTGTTTACATAAGATACAAAAAACCGGACTGGTGAACCCACGACGCTGGAGATTCTCCCACATGAGAATTTTATTCTCCACCATCAACCAAATGAAGAGTTTTAGTTTTAATGGGCAGTTCCAAGTCCAAAGTTTCTTCCACCACCCACCTACCACGAAGCTCCTTCTTCTTTTTTCAGTCACCTCATATATATTTTTAACTGTAATAATACCAGATGCATCACCACCCGACCATCTTAGATCATCAGACCGCCTAGTTAAATTAATCCCATTATGAATAATATCACAACAAAATCTCTACCATTCCCTTGCTAAGAGACCATCTAACTCAAGTTCATCACTGGCGAGCCACTTTGTGCATGCTAAGCATGTGCATTGATCAAGAATAGCCTAAAATAGGTAATACACCCCTTTCATATTAATAGCATTTGCTAGATCAGACGATAAGATAGCTCTCTCTCCCATACCCAATATACAATCCCTTCCAACCATAATGGAGTCCCCAAAACCCGAGCACCAAGTTATCCAATGCAACAGGATATGAAAACATTTAAGTAAATACTTCCAGACATGTGAACCTCTTTCCCTTGATATTGTGACCGTTCTGATCCACCCAGCAAGTGAGAGAGATCTAAGATACTTATCTTTTATCACGCGGTGCCACAGATCGTCCCTCATCAATACCCTCCATAAGGTATTAGCTTCCATGGAATTTCTAAAACTATTGAGATTCCTAAATCCCCAATCGCCATACAATTTGGGTCGAGCTAAAACCTGCCAATTGCATAGCTGTGTACTTCATTTTTTCCTAGAACCCGACCAAAGGAATTTAAACATCAATTGGTGAACTTTGTTAAGGGTCGAAAACGCTAATTTTTCCAAGGCCAGCCAATAGACTGGATGGCTTTCCAAAACAACTTTTAATAGTACAAGGTGGCCTCCAATGGACAACCAACGATTGCACAAGTGGTTTATTCACTTTTCAAATTTCTCAATGAGCCAATGCCAATCCTCATAAGTGTACTTATCCAATTTTAAATAGTAATCAACATATTTGAAGCCATTCGCATGTTCATGAAAATTAAATAGGAAGGAAGACTTAAAAGTGTCCAGAAGAGAATGATGAATGCCAAAATGAAGAAAGGATGTTTCCTAAATATTTATCATCAAGCCAGAAGCACCACAGAAACTATCCAATTGTATCTTAATCTCCAACCATTCTGATAATGAGGCTTTGGTCATGATAAGAATATCATCGAAAAAAAGTAGGTGGAGGACTTTGATGAGCCTTTACACTTTGATACTTGTTATTTTACCTTATGCTTGACTTTGTTTTAATTCCAAACTCAATCCTTCCATCACAAGTATGAAAAGCAAGGGTGACAATGGACATCCTTGTCTAAGCCCTCTTCCACTGTTAAATAATTCAATAGGTTCACCATTAACTAGGATTGCAAAAGTAGCTGATATAACACATCCCATAATCCATTTGGTTGTCGGTAGCCCAAATCCACATTAAAGAAGAACCAGACGAAAATAATCCCAACTAATACAATCATAGGCCTTCTTTAAATCAACCTTAAGTATTAATGCTTGTAGTTTCTTTTCCTGGATGCAGTGGAGACACTCATGTGAAGTCCCAATGGCATCAATAATTTGCCTCCCTTTTAAAAAACCAAATTGCTCCTCTGATAAAGCTCGTGACAGTATAGGCCTTATCCGCTTGGCAATAATCTTAGAGATAATTTTGTAGCATAAATTGCATAGTGCTATCGAGCAAAAATCCCCAAAGGTTGCAGGACCATTAACCTTATGTATTAGTGCAATAAAAGTCGAGTTCATGGATCTCTTCACCTCTCCCAACAGACGGGACTCCTCCACTGCCTCCAAAAAATATTTTTCTACCAAATAAAATTAGTTGAGAAAGAAATCAACAGTCCGCCCATCGGGGCTAAGACTCTTTTCCTTCATGAAACCCTTTAATACTTCAGAAATTTCCTCAACTGTACATGAATTCTCAAGTGTGATAACATCCTCCTCTGTGACAATCCTTGGATAAAGACGGACTGCAACAATCTGATATTGATATCTATTATGTTCCACTTATTTGTAGAAGATGCTAAAATACCTCATCGCTTCGGCATTTATAGCCTCCTGTCCCTTATGTACCTGATCCATCTCATTCATTACCTCCCACGGGTGATTTTTATTCCTCCTGAAGCTAGTAAAGAGATGGAAGAATTTTGAATTTTTATCACCACATTTGATCCACATGGCCCTAATTTTTTGGCACCAACATTCCTTGTTAGCTAGAATCATCTTATTCCTTTCCGATTCCAAAGTTTTTAGGCAAGGACCCGGGTCAATAGCATAGTCCAAATCAATACTATGAATAGTTAGATCTGCAATCTCCACTTCAATAGTTTCTAGAGAGAGAAGCTCCTCAACTTTTCTTATCTTAGTCCATCCCTTGACTCGAAGCTTTAGTGTTTTTAACTTAATATTAAATTTGTTTTGTGCACCTACCACCTCAGATAGATCCTTGTTATTCCAAAAATCCTGAACCAACGCATCAAAGGAAACTTCTTTCATCAATGCCATATTGAATTTGAAGGGATAAGCTACCAGCTTATAACCATAGTCCAGTTGAAACAAAATTGGGGCATGGTCTGAAAAGTAAGTGTATTCCAACCAAGAAAGAAACCTGGATGATTCATTTAGAATTGAATTAGATACAAATACCTTGTCTAGTCTCTTTTTAATACCCTCCACCCCACTGCAACCATTGCGCCAAGTGGGCATCACTTCAGCAGGCAGAACGTCAACCAACTAATTCTTTGCAAATAGATCTTTGAAGAAGGATGCCAAAGAGTCCAGTATGGCCATCAACCCCCATACCTCCTCGGGTTCCAAAGAAAAGTTCAGGGGTTCCAAAGAAAAGTTTAGATCCCCTGCTAAAATCAAATCATATTGTGCAAGCAACCCAGTTACATCCACCTTCTCCCAGAACTACCTACGACCAAAACACAAACCATATACATTTAATAAGAAAAGATTTATTTTAGTCGGAATGAAAGAACCTATCAATAAGATCCCACCAACACATAGGTAAGGTTTTAGATCAAAAAAATCTGGGTCCCATGCCACCAAGAGTCCTCCCAACTTCCCAACATAACTAACAACTATATTCATCCACGTAGGGCACAAAGAGTTCATAAAAACCCTTGCCTTGTATTCTGTCACTAAGGTCTCCTGAAGGAAAATAATACTCGGCTTAGTATTAAGAAACAATCTCCATAGGGAGGGAAATTTAAGGGGGGCTCCCACCCCTCTAATGTTCAGGGAGAGGAGGATCGTGATTTATCCCTGGCCATGGATTTCATGCCTCTAAGCGGCCCCGGATCCATTGAAGTACCAGGTTGAAAGTCCACATACAATAGTAAAGTACCCTATTTCTTTCTAGCACTATGTGTTTTGATCAGAGAAATTTATAGCCCCAATCCTCGTGACCACGTAAAATATTTACCTGGACCACCATCCACAGATGGTTGAATTAGTTCCCTATCATCCAAGGAGGTACCAGCTTGTGATTATAAACCCAAAAAGGATAGTAAAGGAGTAGTATGAAGAGTTTCCCTATGTGATGGGTTCTGGGAGGTGGTAGTTTGGTTGAGGGTCAGTTCCGACACAGGCTATGTCATTGCCAAAGGTTCTGACGGGGAAGAGGCCAAGGAGGAGGGTAAAGTAGTATCAATAAGGTCTGGGACTGGAATTACAACCAGAGACAAAGGTTTACGTGTAATAGTCTGACCATCCACAAATTTCTTACAGGTAGGGTCCCCCGTAGAAATACAGTCTCCAAGTTCCGAAGGAGGACAGACTGTCGAAAAGGAATTTACCAGGTAGTCCCTTTCCCATAAATAAAGCTTCAAAAATAAAGCAGGACAGTATGTTTATAACTTACCTAGAAAATATTTCTCTACCAGAGCCGGATCGAAGTCAAAGCTACCAATCTCCTTGCCTCCTTACGCATCTTGTGGATCTTCAGGCATGTAGTAATTATTTGTATATGAATTTGACGGGTCCTCCAAGGAATATACTCCTGTCTCGAGAATACAATATTTGCGCAGGTGTCTCGTCCTCCTACAATTTAGGCACCAGAAAGGTAGCCCTTGATAGTCCAATCTTTGTAGAGAAACTTGACCACGCCATTCTATCTCGATAGTATCCATAAGGCCCACATGTAGGTCCAATTCCACTAAGATGCGGGACATGCGCTTGTCCTTAGACTGTAAACCCACTTCATCAACCTTCATAAATTTCCCTAAGAGATTCCCTATAGTCGACAAGGCTTTTTTATTCCATAGATTGAGAGAGAACCCTGGTAATAGGACCCAAACATGTTTGTAGATGAAATATTCCATAGTGGGATCGAAACCAGTCCTCCAGCACTTCACCATAATACTACCTCCCTCGAAATCCCAAAAGCTGCCTCTTATAAGCTCTGCATCCTCAGGGGACTTGAAAATCAAACCAAACCAACCACAAGGACATAAAAATTGTTTTTATGCATATTCGATAATGGGAACCCATGTCTTCTGTATCCACTCTGTAAAGGATAACGTGGACCTTGACTTATTAGCAAATATATTGACCAGTGCGCACAGCGATAACTGGCAGGTTTCTTCTAGCCCGACATCCATACCTACCACCAAGCGTCTGTGCGCTTTCTTTGGCTTCCAACCTCGGACTATCCTCTTATGGATGGGCTCCTTGACACGTAGATGTTCTCTTGATGAACCCACCCCTAGATTATCTAAGGACTTAATCGATGCATCTCGTTGGGTGGCACTGTCAGTTTGAGACACACTAACTTTACTCACACCAGCAGGACACTTCGACCTCTCATCCTCTATACCAGAAACCGTCTGGTTCAATCTTGTTACCTTGCTAACACTAGAAGCAATAGAAAAAGGATCGGTATGTATCCTAGATGTCTGTATAGGCTCTAAAGGTTTTTCAATTGTTCATACTGAGAGGGGGGTGAATCAATATCAAGTACAATTTAAAACCTTTTTCAACTTATACTTAAACCATTCAATTATATCCAATGAGCAATGAACAATAGTATAAGAGTTACACCAATACACCACAATACACCATGCACAATATATGAGAAATAATCAATAGTTATTGTTCAAGGGAAGTAATGACTTCCAAATGTAGCTATAGCTTCCAAATGTGAAGGGAGGGGTAAACCTCCAAGAGGAAGATACAATCCTCCAATATCAAGAGAGGGTTGAACTCTCCATCCTTTCCCCTTCCTTCCACCCAAGAATATATGAGAGATAATAAAACTTTACATTAAATCATCACCATCAACCAACCATCAGATAGAACCTAATAATGCTTCCTGAGACTTCTTCAATTTATGTGATTCTTCAATTCTTGGAATACTCTAATCCTATAGATAATACTACTCAATTTATTCTTTGAAACTCCTCCAAGTTTCACTCCTTGAATCCTCCCCAAAAAGAAGTTATAGAAAGAATGGTAGACTTTATTCAATTCTAGTTTATTCAGGAGAGAGAACTTGTACAAAATGCTCTGTGCTCAATATTTAACATCTGATTCTGAAACTTGCACAAAAGAAACCAAAGTCCATACTCTTTCTAATGAAATTTCTCCCACTTCATTTGTATTCTCTATGAAGAAGTTATAATTGTTTTACCTGAAACACATGTTTATTGACGAGCTTCAGGACAGGTCAAAAACCCTATATTCCACAGACTGTATATCCATAATTATAGTGAATAAAGAGCTTCAAATTTTACCATGAGTACCTTGATATGTTTTCTCAATACCATAGCAATTTCACCATCTGAATCGTTCTAGAAAAAAGTTATAGAGAAAATGGTAAGATGACCTGTAAATAACATACCTTAGAACACATCACCAAAAGACTTCATCCTCCCTTGAAATCCGGCCTTCTTTACTTCTAATTTCCTCTAAAATTCGACTTGTGTATCAAATGAATGTATAATGATATTTA
>WSFP011413420.1:0-31041 GCA_009831015.1 Picea engelmannii | reverse complement strand
GTTGTATGTGAGCTTAAACAATTTTATACTTTTTAAACATTGTTAATCTCTCTTCATGTGGTCATCAACAATATACAACATATGGATAGTAAAAGTAAAGACCATCCATCACACATAAAGTACACACAGAGACATATTTTCACGAGGAAACCCATAAAGGGAGAAAACCTCTTCTTCTTCGAAATGATAGGTAGTCTTTTTCAATTCTGTGCATCATTTACAATTGAGCACCAACTCAATGTGAGGCTGCTACCTCTATTTTACAAGCTGCAATTTGTTTGAGAGCTCCAACTCTTTGGTTTCTCTAGCACCCACTAGAAGGAATCACCAACTCCCTGAATATTCCAGCACCAACTGGATGGAAGCACTAACTTCCTGATTGTTCCAGCACCAACTGGATGGAAGCACCAATTTCCAGTTACACAGGCTCTAACCTGTATAACAGAGAACACTTGTTCTCCCTAGCACCACCCTGCCACCCTGGTTTCTATGGCTACAACCAGATGGAAGCTACAACTTCCTGTGTTCAAGAACCCACTTGAACTTCTGAGGACAACAGTCCTCCCGAGCACTTCCCTACCTCCCTAAAATATTAATGGCTAAATAAACATTCAACTTTACAGATAAATCAGTTCTTACCAATCTTTCTTTGTTCTGTAAATATGGTCTTCTGTTCACTATTTTGTTGCTCTTCTCTTCCTTTGTCTGTTCAACAGATATGCTCTACATCAACTTGTGCTCTCCTTCTGCTCTGCTTCAACTTGTTCAGTTATTCGGCTCTGCATTTTCTCTTTCTATCATTCTACTATACTTTTTCTCTTTCTGTCATTCTACTCTTATGTTCAATCTCCTTCTCCGCATTCTCTCATCTATTTTTCTTACGGTTTCATTCTTTTTCACATGCTAAATGACCAACATTGCACAATCTGTCTCATGTTCTTTTATGCATCCTGCCCCGACGGTTCCAATTCGCCTTCCCTTAGCCGAAACAAGAACACCTGTCCTAGCAACTGTAACTCTAACTGATTCGTTATCATGAGTTTGTTTCTCTTAACAGATTCATAACTGAAGAGTTAAATGTGTGTGGAAGAACAGTAACCCTCTGATCAATTCAAGCTTTATCTGCACCGTTGGATAATCTTTATTATTCTTTCCTTTTAAATCGGGTTTCGGCATTTTGGCATTTCTTTTCCCAAGTGTCTCGACACTTTCACATCATGATCTCTGAAACTCCGAAATGGAGCTTATCTAGACTGACTCCTTCTCTTCCCGTGACCAAGGGTTGTGACCAAGGCTTTATGTGGAAGGTGCTTTCGCGATTTCGCATATCGTTAAATCGGGATTCTTGTTGCATTATGTTCTTGCCCTTTTGAATTCGTGATCCCCGAAACTCTGATATGGGCTATGATCAATGGTCCTGATCATTTCTGTATCTCACGGTCTAGGTTCAATCACGATTTCACATATTGCGAAATCGGGGTTTTTGTTGCATTGTGTTCTTAGAATTTTGAATTCACGATCTCTGAAACTCTGATACGAGCTGTGATCAATGGTCCTGATAATTTCTGGATCTGACGGTCAAGATTCAATCATGATTTCACATATTTGATGCAATTGTTCATGGGACTCGTGAAACACCAATTCTCGATTCTCCGATGAAGAAAATCAATGGTCCAGATCTCATTCTTGCTTTAACGGCTGTGATTAAATCGCGAAATCACATATCGTGATTCCGAGGTTTTTTTTGTCAAGTGAATTGGACATTTCAAAGTCCCGATCCCCGATTCTCCGATGAAGAAAATCAATGGTCCAGATCTCATTCTTTCTTTAATAGCTGCGATTAAATCGTGAAATCGCATATCACGATTTCGGGGTTCTTGTTGTCAAGTGAATTGGACATTTCAAAGTCCCGATCCCCGATTCTCCGATGAAGCCTCCTTTCGAGCTTCTCCCGGTGGCACCCGATCGCTGCCACGTGTCCTTCCATAATGGACAGTCTCGATTATGTTGGGATTTAGAGACTTGCAATGTCCTGGTTCTCACAACCTTGAGAACTCTGATCTCCTGATGGCTGATATCCCGATGACAACTCCTCGTGTCGGGACTTCTCTTCTTGCTCCCAAGGCTTATCTCCCTCGCAGTGTCTGGAGATCTGACGGTTGTCGACGAACCTGCACCAAATCTAATGACTCTCGTTGTGTTAGATCATTCACTGCTTTCCACTGTTGCCATCAATGACAAGCATTCGCTGTTTGTTCACTGAATTTGCCAACAAATGGATCGATGTGGTTTCATTGGTATATGATGCATTGTTGGAAAAATGTATAGATGACTCATTATTTTCCTATCATGATTGATAAGGTGCACAAATGGATGAACTCCAAAGTGGTCCCATTATGGTGAAATACCTCATGGGAAGACACTTTGTGGATTGATTTATCCTATAAGAATGGTTGGACGACCCATGCTCTCATTATTTTCTTGTAATGATTGATAAGGTGCACAAATGGATGAACTCCAAAGTGGTCCCCTTATGGTGAAAGCCCTCACGGGAAGGCACTTTGTGGATTGATTTATCCTAGAAGAATGGTTGGAGGACCCATTCTTGTATGTGGAATAATGATATGAATATCAAGGAAATTGTTGGTGAAACTATCCTATATGGATAGTGCTTGTCATGCCATTTCCAGTGGTATGTGGAATGTCACATAACTCCTCATGGTTTGAGAGTTATGGCCTTACGAAGATGAAGGACCCCCACATGAAGGCTTGAAGCCCCCAAGATAAAAGAAGTAAAAGTGATCTAAAATAAGAAATGATTATTTAAATGATAAATTAAAGTGACAAAGTCAAGAAGAATTATTTAAATGATAAAGTAAAGTAACAAAGTCAAGAAGATTATTTAAATGATAAATTGAAGTGACAAAATCAAAGAAGATTATTTAAATGATAAAGTGAGGTGACAAAGTCAAGGAGGAATATTTAAATGATAAAGTAATGGAGAAATTTATAATTATGGAAAGTGGTTAACCCTAAAAATGAGGAAAATAGGTTAAGTGACCTAAAAATGGGTTAAGTGACCTAGAAATGGGTTCAGTGACCTAGAAGATGGAGAGTATAAATAAGAGGAAAGGCTCTCTCATTTTACATCACACTTGAGAATATTAAAGCTATATATATGAATGAGGTAACAATAGGATATCTAAGCTGAATTTCAAAGGGAAGGTGAAGAAAAGAGGGCTGGAATTAAAGGGAGGATAAATTCTTTTGATGATGTTTTCTAAGGTATGTTATTTACAGGTCATCTCACCATGTTTGCAATAACTTGTTTTCTATAATTATTCAGACTATGATATTGATACGTAATTGAGGAAACATATCCAAGTAGATTTGGTAAAAAAATCATCTTGTGGGTAATTGTATTTATTGAGATACACTACGTGGAAATAGGGTTTGTGGTTAGTCCTGAAACTAGTCTAAAACATGTGTTTCGGGTACAAACATCATAAATTATTCAAAATAGATCCAAATTCAGTGAGACCATTTGTGTTGGTTATATTGCATTCTGTAGTATGCTATGTAACAGTTTCACAACAATTCAACAAATATTTTGTGCAGGGCACGCTCTACAATGTCACTCTCTAGAATAAGCCAGAATTCAACAAGGTATGCCATTTTTTCTATAACTCCTTTTCTGAGGGGTTCCAAGTAGTGAAACATGGGGGAATTGAATAAAACACAATGAACAAAATTGTGTATGAGTTTTATATATTTTTTCATTACAGGTACAAAGTTATGGTTACTTCAAGTTAGGGTTGTTGAGTAATCCAAAATTAGTCATGGTTGAGACAAGCAGTTGATGAGTTGGCACATACATGAGGTGTATAGTTAATGATATTGGTACATATTGATGATTAATTGTTGATGATTAGTTGAAACATGATTGGTATATAATTGGTACATGGTTGGATGCACTTTTTTTATGGTACAGGTTGATTACAGGTTGTTTTGCACAGGTTGGTGCATGGTTGATGCACTTGTTTATGATACAGATTGATATCTGTTGAGGATTGTTGCCTCATATCAGTTGGTGTTGAGGGTGTAAGATGATTCTTGCATTATAGAGCTCGTGCTCTTGTAGAGTTGTACTCTATTCAGTTGTTGCTGAAAATCCCCAAGGATTGTAGTCCGTAATAAAAATAAAATTGTACATACATCTTGTGTTCTTTGTGTTCCTTGTGGTGATGACTTGTTGATGATATATTGCTGATATATGTTTCTGATATGTGTTGAAATTTAACTGGTTATAAATGAAAACAATGAGTAATGAGTTAATGGTGATTGTTAACTAAGGAGTTTTGGGAAAAATATCCCTACACTGTTCACCCCCCCTCTCAGTGTAGTCAGTGTGTCCAACAGAGGGACCTTGAGGAGAAAGTGATATCCAAGACCTCTCCCTTGAAGATATGGAACTCAAAGTTGACATCGAGAAAGTGTTCCCCAACGTCAACCAGCTAGAGAACAATGCTCACCAGAACCTTCATATGGAAATAATTGAGATTGAGACCTTCGACGAAGAAGAGTCTTTTGCATTTCAGAGAACTGTTTTTGATAGTGAGTCCAAAAAGTTGGTTATTGAGAAAAGCGATGTAAAGAATAATAAGGGGAAATCTCATTCATATATTAACCTATGGAACATGTGGCCTTCCCAAATTTCCCAGATACTATGAGAAACTGGATATTCTCTAGAAAATTCTATTGGAGGCCTTGAAGTGGAGAATTTTAGGTTAAAGGAGTGAATCAAAGAATTGGAGGAAGCTTTAATGCCCCTTCCAGTACTTTCTAGTCCTTTAGCAATGATTAAGCCTACCACACTTGCGGAAAAATTAAAAAGGATCAATAATATTTCTCACATCAACTCGAGGCTATGTGGAAAATAATATCAAGAAAATAATGGAATTAATAACAGAGGCTTGGGAGATGTCAATGAGCATGGTCTCTTTTGGAATGAGAGCACACAATTTTCATGAATATCTATAAGAATATCTGAAAAATGAGCAAGGTTTATACCTCGACGTGGTTGTACCATTTGGTCTTAAAGTTACCAATATTAAAAAATTGAGAAGAAGAGAGGAGGATCTCCCTTCTCCGAACCAAACAAAACAAATAAATGCATGCTGGAAGGAAAAGATTAAAAACCTAAATATTATTGTTCAAGCATGCAACCGTGCCATAACCAGAAGGGAGGAATTATTTAAGAAGTTAACTGAGATAGATCTATTTTGAAACACCATTGAGGTCTGATACCACAAATTTATACTCAACTCATTGTTCTTAACCAAGCAAGAATTTTATGAACATGTTGAGATCTTTAAAGGGTTATGATTTGAAAAATTCTATGGCATTCTTGAATATGGTGAAGATGACATGGAAAATTGGCTAGTTGATTATTCGATTAAAAATCAAGATATTGAAGAAGTTTTGTGGAACATTTCTATTGATCTAAGGGACTTTGAAGGTGAACTATTCAATATAAAAATATGGCATGAAATCAACGTTGCGTCAATGAGGAGCTACATCAAGGAGTGGTTCAAAAAGGTTGTAGACAAGCTTACCAATGAAGGGAAAAGGATAGTTGAGACGGTTCCTGTAACTGCTGAGGAGAGCCATAAAAGGACATCAGCGAGAAACTGAAAAACCATGAGATACTATCATAGTAAGTTCATACTGATTACATCTTTCTATATTTATCAAGCACTTCATCTAGTTACTCCACCTCTTTTAATAGAAAGGTTTAACCAAAGACTGATATTTTCCTTTTTCTTCTTTCAGGTCTTACTGCCTTCCTCCACCCACTTTCTTCTTTCTACAACCTTCATTATTATACATGTTTTATTTATGGTCCACGAGAGCCCCAATCCCATTCATTATGACAAATGCATTCTAATTTCAGAGAATATGTATTGAACTATATATTTTTTAGAAATTCCAAGAGAGCTATTTTGGGAACAATATATACTATACTTTGTAAACTAGTTTTTTCTAAATGTAAAGTATTTGAGGTTGATCTATCATTATCTCCATTTGAACTTCCCATGTGCTACGCTGTCAAAGTTCTCTTATGCATTCAAATCATTTTCTTTTAGTGTTTATGTGATCAGAAATATTTATCCCTAATATGATGGATGTGAGGAATTTATTTTTATTTTCTTTAAATGTATGAATTTGTGTGTTTGTTGGTCCATTCTCAGGAAATCTCTCTTTAAAATAAAATAAAAATATTTTCCATTTTTTGTTATATCTATTTTACTTTCTATTGACAGACTTTTTATAAAAGTCCCATATTTTATAAATCTTGGATAGAGGAGTACCACCTCTATAGAAACATGGGAGGATTTGCATCCTCATGAGGTTCTCATTTTGGTCCTGGTGGATTCAAGTGTCAACATTTTTGGAAACTATATTCGAGACATGAACTAAAAATTTAGAAACTGGCCCAACATTTTTAAAGAATATATGAMTTTACCCCAAGGTGATCATCCACATTTAGAAATTGGATTGAATAATAAATGAAGTATTTTGCACCAGTTGTATAATATGGTAATATCAACATTCCACACTCTAGAAGAGTTAGAAGGGTCCTAACAGATCTTAGTCCAATAAGAATAAAGAGAAATCCTCTGAAGACAAAGGAGAGAAGAACGACAAGATCAGAGAAATCAAAGAGTGGCTAGAGAAACACAAGAAAATGGTCAATATTGAAGATGGATGAATTCAAAGGACCCATTACCCGAAGTAAAAGTAAGCAACTCTCTATCCTTAGAAGTGAAATGTATCATCCCAAAAACTCCTCAAAAATGGAAACAAGAGACAAACTGCACCRAATCGATAATCATAAGGAGAGACAAGGAGGCGAAAGAGATGTTGCAAGAAACCAAAGAATCCTAGGGTTTGGAAATATAAGGAGGGTAAGGGATTCCTCTCTTAATCTCATGGGTGAACAACATGAACTCCCAGTTCTCCCTAAGGGCACCTTAAAGGAATTTTCTAGAGATGGGACAATTGATGCAAAGAGGCATTTGCATTTATTTCTTGACATTTGTGACTTCCACCGAGTTGAACATGATGATGTCATGGTGAGGTTATTTTTGCAAACATTATCAGAGAGATCTTATGAATGATATACAACATTTCCTAGTAGATCCATCCCCTATTTAACAACCTCAAAGTTTTGTTCCTAACTATGTTTTCCCCCCCAATTGCCTACCATACACTCTTCACAGAATTCACCTAGATTGCATTGAGGAAGAATGAAAGGATATGATATTTTAATCTCAGGTTCAATAATACTTTGAGTAGAATCCCAGAAAACAAAATACCAAATGACCCAGTCATTCTCGATTTCTATAAGAATGTCATTCCCGCAATGACTAAGGCCACTAGGATGGAATAAATTATGATTGAAATGGGTGTCGGCCCCAACATTATATTGGGAAGAGTACAAAGGAATATGGGAGGCTTGAATATTGATAATCAAGGAGCTTCTAGCTCAAGAAAGAATGACGATTTTAAACCTCTAGCGGCTTAGAATCAAATGGCAGGAGGAGAATTTATTAAGGGAACCATACCTGACATAAAGGTTGATCCTGTGGAAGATTAAGAAACAAAACAAAGAATTGAGATTGTGCAAGTGAATAGAACCATCAAATAGATGCAAAATGAAATAGCTAGGATAAGAAGGGGAGATAATTACATGTCGAACCCAAGAATGTCAATTCTCGAAAAAAGGAGGAACCCTCCCCCCGAAAACATAGTCAGGTTCAAGAATACTGAATACCCACAGAGACCAAGGGTTCCCAAACAGCCTACCCCAAACGCGGTTGTTTTGGATATTTTCTATGACGAGAAATTGATCGAGCAAGAAGGTTATTACTTACCTGATGAAAGCTATGAGACTGTGTATATGGACGGGTGTGAGATGTCCATGTATATATATGGAGAGGGAGACAATGATACTAACTCGTAATAAAATTTCACCCATATAATAGGGTTTGTAAATAGACCAAATAATAAAGGCCAATATGAAAAATAAAAAGAAAAATAAAAAGAAAATGAAAAAGACAATGAAAAAGTGTCAAATGAGAAGGTGAGAGTTGGAACCAGAAGACAACACATGGAATCAAGCTCAACTCAAATGACGTATAATTTCATGGAACACTTAATTAAGTTGAGGATAACCTTTCCTTTTACGGAAGTGGTGAATATTCCTCAACAGAGGAAGAACATCTTGAAGTTGTTGGATGATCCATCGGAAAGAAATGAAGTTGTTACCACTTTGAAATAGAACCATAGCTCGTTGACTGCTAAGCTGAGAGGTAAACTTACGCCCTTCTACATATCAATTAAAAACCATGATGTTGCATTACATAACTGTTTAGTGGGTACTGATGTGACAAATAATACAATTCCACTTGTGGTCATGGAAGCATTGAGCATGAGTTGCACTAAATATTATGAAACTGGCAAGATAATATATGCCATCAATTCTAGAAAAGTGTCGGCATACGAATAAATCAACTATTTTTATGTATGGATTACAACAAATCCCCATATCATCACAATTTTTAATATTATCATGGTAGACCTACCCCCAACATATGGGGTTTTGTTGGGAAGATATTGGACCTCCATGATCAGTCGATATATAATCAACGATGATAGTTGTATGATGCTACCTGACAAAGAGGGAGAAATGATCAAAGTACCCCGTGAGCCCAAAAAACCCTTCTCTTTCAAGAAGAAGGATAATGAATTAATGGAAGATTAAATAGATGCCTGGATTGGAAACTATGCTATCTTGGATGTGGAACAGATCAAAAATTTAGAGAGAACTGAAGACTTGGAGGGTCCAAAATGTTTCTTTAAAGGCTAGTGGAGAATATCATTCAATGAAGCATGTTCTAAATCGGGGAATGGTGTTGGAATTGTTCTCATAAGCCTAGACAATATGACGCATCCTCATGCTGTAATACTGGAGTTTCCATGCATGAATAATGAGGAAGAATATGAATATTTAATTCAGGGGATGATTCTCACACAAGGTGTTATCACATAAATTTGTGAAGGGTCATAGGTGTGTATCGATATACCCATGTTTGTAACCTTGCCTGGTCTCTCTATATTTTGCAGTCCACTTCTTCAAATATTTCTCTTTTATTGTTTGAATGACCTGGCTTCCCTTGAAGTTTTGCATGAAAGGCCTTAGCCTAAATCTCCATGCTTTACCCTAAATATGAACATTTATCTCTTTTTTTCTCGGTCATTGATCTTTTTGTTTTCCTGAGCTCGCCACCAACCACCCAAGCCTTTGTTTACAAAGTCCACAACCATAAACGCTAATTCATAAAGGTCGAGCAAGTTTTAATATGGTTCTTAGATCTCATTAGGAGAGATCAATGGTGGGAAATAATCACATGAATCAAGAGTTTGAAATAATGTCAAAATGGTTAATCTGAAGCCCGAAGTGTCGAAGTGGCTGAAGCCCGAAATCAACGTAGGTCGTCTCATCCAGCAAGATAGGTGGCAGAAGATCAACATTTCGTTGAATTGTGTAGCAGAAAAGTCAAAGGGTGGAATCGTGAGGACTTGCGAAGTGTGAGCTCGCAAGTCGATCCTAGCCATTGGATCAAGGAAATTGTGGATTGTCAATCTGAGGTAAGTGCGAAATTGGAAATCAAGAGAAGGGAGGTGAGTATTCCTTAAAATTCCCGAGACGTAAAATCCTGATACGCACCTTTTGAGTAAGATCTTGGTCGCAACCAGAGGTTGTATCAATGAAGGATGGGTCCACAAAGCAACTTAGCACCCACAACGCCCGTATTGATCACAGGGGAATATTTGCAGAGCCTTGAGGCATCAATATTGACTTGAAGAAGTCATAGGCACCGCCTGGAAGCATTCATGAGTGTCAGGCTTTGTCCTGATCCCAATGAAAAAAGTTATTGAAGATAGGGGTGACAGTTGAGACCTCATCTTGCCCATAAATGGAAATATTTGCAAAGAGAAACCATGAAGGAAGACTGTCCAATCAAAGTTTCATCTTGAATGGTTTTTCCTGCAAAACTCATAACTGATCTGGGCTCACATCTGACATGAGAAGACCTACAGATTCTGATAGAATGGGTGTCGAATGAAAACTTTGAATGCAAGGGCCCGATCACGCTCCTCGTGGTTACAACAATTCTCAATATATATATGCAATTTTGATATTTTCTTAAGGTCGAATGGTTGAGCTAGGCTCCCTGCTATTGTAATATTTTTATGAAGAACACTGGTTCTTTGGTTATGTATTTGTTTTTGAGACTTCTTGATTAATCTAAGTCATATTTCTTACTCCATATTATTTTCCTCTGATACTGAAAGATTCCATGATCGAATGACTCACATGGATTGTTGTGACTTTATTATGATGAATGTTTGATTATAAGGATGTTATGATTCCTTTCAACTTCCTTGAAATTTGAATCCAAGAGGACCTTGCGTTTAATTTTTTCTTCCTTAGGTTGCTAGAAACCTGATGTTCATAGTAGAACTCTACATCTTTCTCAATAAATATTCCTACTACTTACCCTTAATCCAGCTTACTAACTGAAGTTGATTCAAGACCTTAATAGCTGGGGCATGCTGGTCCATATTTCTGAGCTAGAACGTTATTATCATTGAGTCCTCCCCATTTGATCACCTAAAACTCAATTACACTTAAACAAACTGATGGGTTCTAGGCTTACCTCCTATCTAATATGGAGGTGACTTCTAGTGCTAACATTTCTGGCATCGTTTCTAGGGAATGAATTGAAGACATTTCCATGGGATAGAATGACAAGAAGCTTTGATTCTAAAGGTGCATCAGATATCAGTACCATTGAATATTGAAACTTGCATTTGGTGACTCCACTGTTTCAAATACACTATTTAAGTTCCGACTCTTAAAGGCAGACACAAGAGGTCTACTCCATAGCTTCCTCTAGCCACACTTGAAGCCGACCCAAAGGGAATTGTCAGGAAGAGAAAGACTACAAACGGTACCTCCACTGCTGTACCAAGTTTTTCTAATAATTTTCTTAGTCCCTCTTTACAAACTCAAGTAACTGTTTCTAATTCTCCTATTATACAAACTGCTGGAGTTTCAATAAATTTGAATTTTGGGAGTTTTCTTGCCGATTTCTCCCCTCCTTTTCTTGGTTTGGAAGGAGAGAGCTTTGACACCCCTTTCTCTCCCAAAGTTGTGAAGTGGAAGGAGAGATATTTGATCTTAGAAGACTTTCCTAATCCAGACTTTACTACTCCTCCTCCTATTAGATTTGTTGCAGTTACAGAAGGGGAAACCTTTGTTACCTCTAGCCCCTCATATTTATCTCCTAATGCTCAGCCTTTTCCTTTTTATCCCAGAAGAACAGCCTTAGACTTGGCTGTCCAAACTCCATCTCCTGTTGGTTCTACTCCAGTTCACATCCAAATGGCAGGTGCTAATCCTCCTAGGAACATGATGGCTGAGAGATTGGCTACTAGATATGCCCCTCTAGTTTTACCTCAGCCTATGAATGCTCTCCCAGCCACAGACTACCTTAAGTACATGCCCCAGTTCACAGGGGAGGGATACATGACTGCAAAAGAGAAACTTTCATCCTTTTATATATTTGGAGAGATTTAGGCCATCGAAAATGAAGATGTTTGGATGAGATTTTTTGTACAGAGCCTTGATGGTGATGCCAGGGATTGGTTTAAAGACTTGCCTCCTAGATCTATTGACATGATTGTTTCTCTGGATGATTCCTTCTTAAGACAATGGGGGAATAAAAAATATTTCCTTTATTATATTACAGAATTCAAAGCACTTAAGAGAGAAGAGAGGGAATTTGTTTCATACTTCTCGAAGAGATTTAATAATATGTATAAAAAGATTCCCACTGAATTTAAATATTCATAAACCTCTGCCAAGATGACTTATGCTAGTTCTTTCAACCCTGATTTTTTCCTCCTATTGAGACAAAGAAGGGATACCTCCTTGGATCATATGCAAGATGCATCCTTTGAAGTAGAATACAATATATTGGCAGTTGAAAAACTTAGGGGTAAAAATGATAGAGACAGAGGAAAACGTAGGTCTGAGACTCTGACTTCTAGTTCCTCTACTTCCCCTCCTCAAAAGGATGAAGTTACCAAGCTACTAAAATCACTTTCTGTTAGAATGGAAAATATCGAATTAGATGGAAAATAGAGCTATAGGAATTCCCAAAATATTGAGAATAGGGGTAGTTTGAAAAGACCAATTAATGCCCCTCCAATCATCCAAAGACATCAGAGAAATAGGGACATAGATGATCAAAAAATCCAAAGTCCTCTCCAAAATAACTTGGTTACTGATGAAGAGGAAGAGGAAGAAGATATTGATCCTGAGATCCATTACCTTGGAGATACCTCTTCGTCCCCTCATTTAACTTAGTCTACATACGAAGAGGCCCTCATGAGTAATCAAATGAATGAGTTGAGAAAAGGAGAAAAGATCAACAATGATCCGAATATATATAAACTTAGATCCAAGAAGAAATAAGCAACACCTTACATTCTTGAGCAGCCTACTAGAGCTGAGAAACCTGCTAAAGAGATGATAGACAACAACAAAGAGAGGAAAGAAAACAGTCCCCCACCAACGGTAAAAGGTCCTATCCTAGAGGTGAAGGATATTTTGAAGCCTCACTCCTCTTTTATCCTTGAGCATGAGATTCAAAAAATTACAATCCCCTTACCTCTCTTAGAGTTATTCAAGCATGAGGATTTCAAAAGGTTCCTTTCCAAAATGTTGCAACCCAAACCTGTGCCTCATTCCACAGACTCAACTAGCCTCCAAGATGAAAAGCCAGCTGTCATACTAGGAACTTTGGTAGAGAATAGAGATGATTTCTCCCCTCCTTTCTATACATCATTGAAAATCCATGATAAGGTGTTGCATAACTTCTTGATGGATTCGGGGGCATCTCACAATATTATGCCCGAGATTTCCATGGAAGATCTCGGGTTGGAGGTTACAAAAACCTATCATGACCTGTATTCTTTCAACTCCATAAAGGTGAAATTCCTTGGGGTTATCAAAGACCTGACCCTGTTCCTATTCCAGCTACCAATGAAGAGCATATTCATGGATATTGTAGTGGTTGATGTTCCCCCTAAGTTTGGGATGCTCCTGTCTAGATCTTGGATAAAGAGACAGGGGGAACCTTGCAAATGGACCTTTGATACGCCACCATTCCTGTGTTCAGGGGTGAACAAAGGAGTCTTTGCAGGGAAGTGCAAATCGCATACATCATTAGTGATGAAGCAAACCCCACCAACCATTCTATTTTTTCTTTTGACAAAGATTTGGGATCCAACATATTGCAGCTCATAGATGCTCGTGAAACTCCTCTTGAAATCAGAAAGTAGTCCATTGATTTTTTTGAAATCCCTCCTCCAACTATCCCTATTTGGAGGATGTACTTCGATGGAGCCTATTCTAAGGAAGGTGTTTGTACTAGTGTACTCTTTGTTTGACCATGTCAAGAGACCATACCCTTGTCCTACAATTTAGAATTTGAAGATACCAACAATGTGGTAGAGTACGAGGCTCTTGTTTTGGGATTAAGGGCTGGAAGAGACACGAGGATTGAAGAGCTAGAAGTATTTGGGGATGTAGAACTAATTGTTCATCAGATCAAAAATATTTATCAGGCCAAGCACCCTAGGCTTAAGACTTATAGGAATGAGGCGTGGGACCTAATTGGAAATTTCTTCTTAGCTTTCAACATTTCATTTATTTCAAGAGAGGAGAATACCATGGTTGATTCTTTGGTTATCTCATCAAGCCATTTCAGAGTCCCACTGCCACCTAAACTCGGGTATGATGTTGAGGTGAGATATTGGCCCTTTGTACCTGATAATGTTAAGCATTGGAAGGTGTTTGAGGATGATCCTGAAATCAATAAATTTTTTGAATCTATTGATGAGTTCTATGCATTACATATTGATCAAGATCATGATTCTGAAAGTGACCCTCATGATGGTGTATTCCTAAATAAAATTGCTAATCACCATATTTTTCAGCTCCCTAGCAACCATATTCCAAAGGGACTAGTTCCTTTAGAAAGGTTGTTTTATGGGAATGATGTGGCAGTAAAGTTTAAAGGTTCAACTGATGATGCGGATGTTTCTGAGTGTAATATTGGTACAGAGAAGGACCCAAAATTTGTCAAATTGTCAAGCAGCCCGTCAAGAGAAAAAAGAGTTGAATACACTGAGTTATTAAAGGAATTTCCTGATGTGTTTGATTGGACATACGAATACCTCAAAACATATGACACAAGTATCATCGAGCATAATATCCCACTGAAGGAGGAAGTCAAACCATTTAGGCAAAAATTCAGAAAAATAAATCCTATGTTATTTCCTATTATGGAGAAAGAGGTAAAAAATCTTTTGGATGCCCAAATTATCATTCTTTTGAGATTTTATGAGTGTGTGGCCAACTTGGTCCCAATAAGAAGGAAGAATGGAGAAATAGGACTTTGTGTTGATTTTCAAAATCTGAACAGAAGCTCTAATAAAGATAATTATCCCTTGCCCAAGATGGAGCACATATTACAGAGGGTAACAGGTGCATCTAGGATGTCCATGATTGATGGATTTTCTAGCTGCAATTATATCTTTGTCTTTCCTGAAGATAGAGAGAAGACAACCTTCACCACCCCCTGGGGTACGTTCATGTATGCCAAAATGCCCTTTGTTATGATGAACACATGGGCAACCTTTCAGCGATCCATGGACATAGAGTTTATTGGAGAAAAGTACAAGTTTATAGTCATCTATTTGGATGACATAACCATGTTATCACGATCTGATAAATAACATTATGGTCATTTGAAAAGGGTCTTCTTGAAATGTAGAAAATTTGGTCTCCCTTTGAATCCTAAAAGTTCATTATTTTCCACGAAAGAGGGGAAACTATTGGGGCACATAGTATCATATGAGGGAGTAAGGATTGATCCCAGTAGGGTAGAAGCTATCCAAACTTTGTCACTCCCTAGATCCAAGAAATAAGTTTAGTCTTTCTTGGGGAAAATTAATTTTCTGAGAAGGTTTGTTTCAAATTTTCCAAGTTGGTGAATTTTATCACAACCATGTTGAGGAAATGAAATGAAATCAAATGGAATTATGAATCTCATAACTCATTTGACCAAATAAAGAAAGACTTGAATGAAGCACATGTGCTCATTAGTCCTGACTACTCCAAGGAGTTTCTGATTTTCTCTTTTTCTTCATTTGACACAGTAGCAGTTGTTTTATTGTAGAAAAATGTTGAAGGGTTAGAGAAACCCATTTCCTTTATCAGTAAGGAACTAAAAGATGCTAAAATAAAGAATGACAACATGGAAAAGAAGGCCTATTTTTTGGTCAAATCTCTCAAATCTTTCAGATTTTATGTGTTGCATTCAAAAGTCATTGCACATGTCCCTTCAGCTTTTGTCAAGGAGATCCTCACTCATCCTAACATAGATGTAAGAAGGAGCAAATGGATTGCCAAGATCCTTGAATTTGATATTGAGATAAATCCCACCAAATTGGTTAAAGGCCAAGGTTTAGCTAGGTTGTTGGTTGAGTCTAATTGAAAATATTTGGGGGTCCTTTCCATCAATAGTTGTTCAAAAAATCAACAAGTTGAGTTGTCTGATGAAGGTTCTCAAGTCATCCCTCCATTGGTAGGATGGACTTGGTACAAAGACATTATATTTTTTCTATAGAAGCTGCAACCTCCTGATGGTATGGAAAAGAACAAGGTGAGTGATTTGAAGCTCAAATCAATTAAATATTGTCTTATTGATCAAGTTTTATATTTGAAATACCCTTTAAGAGTTCTTTTGATATGTCTAGACCCACAAGAATCCCAAAAGATTATGTATGGTTTTCATGATAGCTTATGTGGGGCGCATCACTTCTGGAGAAGCACAACCTACAAGATTCTCAGGGCTGAGTATTTTTGGCCCATTCTCTTCACTGATGTCTGTGTGAATATCAGATCTTGTGTCAAGTGTCAGAAATCCTCTAGAAAACAACAACTCAAGTCTTTTCCACTAAAGCCTATGATAGCTTCAAGGCCCTTTCAATAATGGGGCCTCGATTTTATTGTGGAAATCCATCTTGCTTCAAGTGGTAAGCATATATGGATCTTAACTACCACAGACTAATTTACTAAATGGAAAGAATCCATCCCCACAAGAAATGATTCCCATAGGGTAATAACTGGTTTTCTTGATGATACTACCCAAACATAATTTTCACTAATAATGTTGTAGCTTTCAAAGCTGAACCATTGATTAAATTTTGTGAACAGTTTGGAATCACATTGATTCATTCTACTCCTTACTACCCCCAAGGGAATGGACTGGAAGAGTCCTCTAACAAGAGCCTTATTAAGATCATCAAGAGAGTGTTAGAGGACAACAAGAAGGCATGGGATTCAAAGCTTAAATTTTCCTTATGGGCTGACAGAGTGACAACAAAGAAATCTCTCGGAGTATCTCCTTTCTAGCTAGTGTATGGAGTTGAGACCATCTTTCCCTCTCAACTCGCCTTACCTGTGGAAAAATTCTTCCAAGACTATCAAGGAGAACCATATAATATGATCATAAGAATACAATGGCTGATAGAAGTGCAGTGGATGAGGGATCAACTACTAAACAAAGCCCATGACCATCAATAGAAGATCAAGCAATCTTTTGACAGAAAAGTAAGGAAAGAGGATTTCCATCTCAGAGATCTAGTACTCAAGTGGGATGCACCTAAAAGAGATAAAGGTAATCATGGTAAATTTGAGGCCTTATGGATTGGCCCCTTCAAAATTTATGAGGTTTTTTCAATTAACACTTACAAGTTGCAGGATTTGGACGATGCTGAAGCTTTTGGTAGCCCAGTAAATAAGCATTTTATGAAGAAGTTTTTTACTTAAATCCATGAGAGGCTTCCCATGTCATTGTAAATATCATTTTTCTTTTTCTTTTTTTTTTTATAGAAGACTCCATAGCCCAATGGATAGTGCACTAGAATTGCACATTCTTGAAAGCTTGCAGGGAGCATGCCATCCCTTATGGAGCCAAATTTTATCACATAAAGTTGTAAAGGGTCATAGGTGTGTATCGATATACCCATTTTTGCAACCTTTCCTAGTCTCTCTATCTTTCGCAGGCTAGGTCTTGGAATATTTCCCTTTTTTTGTTTGAACGACCTGGTTTCCCTCGAAGTTTTGCATGAAAGGAATTAGCCTGAAGCTCTACGCTTTACCCTAAATATGAACACTTATCTATTTTTTTCTCGGTCATTGATCTTTCTATTTTCCCGAGCTCACCACCAGTTGCCCAAGCCTTTGTTTACAAGGTATGCAACCATAAACGCTAAGTCAAAAAGGTCGAGCAAGTTTTAATCTGGTCCATAGATCTCATTAGGAGAGATCAAAAGTGGGAAATCATTGCGGGAATTGGGAGTTTTAAATAATGTCAAAATGGTTCATCCAAAGCCCGATGTGCCAAAGCCGTCGAAGCCCGAAATCAGCGTAGGTCGTCCGATCCAGCAAGACAGGTGGCAACAGATCAACATTTGGTTGACTCGCGGAGTGAAAAAGTCAAAGGGAAGAATCGTGAGGACTCGCGAGTCGATCCCAGCCATTGGATCAAGGAAATCGTGGAACGTCGATCTGAGGCAAGCGCAAAATTGTAAATCAAGAGAAGGAAGGTGAGTATTCCTTCAAATTCTTGAAACGTGAAATCCTGATACGCATCTTCTGAATAAGCGCTTGGTAATAGTCAGAGGTCATATCAAGGAAGTACGACTCCACAAAGGAGATTAGCACCCACAACGCTCATATTGATCACAGGGGAATATTTGCAGAGCCTCGAGGCATCAAGATTGACTTAAAGAAGTCATAGGCACCACCTGGAAGAATTCACAGGTGTCAGGCCTCGTCCTGATCCCAATGAAGGAAGTAATTGAAGATAGGGGTGGCAGTTGAGACCTCGTCTCACCCATAAATGGAAAGTGTTGTAGAGAGAAACCATGAAGGTAGATTGTCCAATCGAAGTCTCATCCTAGATGGTTTTTCCTGTAAAACTCATATCTGAGCCGAGCTCACATATGACATGAGAAGACCTACACATTTTGACAGAGTGGGCGTCAAATGGAAACTTTGAATGCAGGGGCCTGATCATGTTCTTGGTGGTTGCAATAATTTTCAATATATATATGCAGTTTTGATATTTTGTTAAGGTCGAATGGTTGAGCTAGGCTCCTTTCTATTGTAATACTTTTATGAAGGACACTAGTTCTCTGGTTATGTATTTGTTTTTGAGACTTCTTTATTAATCTAAGTCATCTTTCTTACTCCATATTATTTGCCTCTGATACTGAAAGAGTCCATGATCAAATGATTCACATGGATTGTTGTGACTGTATTATGATGAATGTTTGATTATAGTGTTGTTATGATTCCTTTCATCTTCCTTGAAATTTGAATCCAAGAGGACCTTGAATTTAAGTTTTTCTTCCTTAGGCTACTGGAAACCTGATGTTCATATCATACCTCTACATCTTTCTCAATAAATCTTCCTACTACTCACCCTTACTCCAAATTACTGACTAAATTTGATTCAAGACCTTAATAGTTGGTGCATGTTGGTCCAGATTTCTGAGTTAGAACGTTATTACCATTGATTCCTCCCCATTTGGTCACCTAAAACTCAATTACACTTACACAAACTGATGGGTACTGGGCTTACCTCCTATGTAATCTAGAGGTGACTTCTAGTGCTAACACAAGGAATAAAAATAGAACATCTCACCATGACTAGAGATTCAGAGTTGGTCATCAACCAAGTTACCCAAAAATACAAAATGAAAAAAGTAAAGACTTAAAACATATTTCAAAAGAGTTAATTGATCGAATCTTTCTGCTCTTTCAATATTTCTTTCATTCCTAGGGATAAGAACCAAATTGCTGATTCACTAGCTTTGGCAGCTTCATTATCAAATTAGGGCAATGTCCTGAGAAGAACATATTTCTAGGTGGAAAGGGATTTGAGGCCATCCATTCCCGATAATACTGAGTACTTGCAAGTGTTTGACAACGATGAACAATTGGAGGATTTTTTGTTAGACAATGATGAAGAATAAGATGACAAAGTGATTGTCATCCCCAAATATTGCATACAAGACAAATATTTGTTCACAAAATATGATCATGCCAAGAATCGTCTTGAATAAGTTTCAGTTCGAAAGGTGCAAGAGACAAGAAAAGTCAATATTGGAATGGACCAGTCCCCAAAATATTTCAATTTGGGAGTTGATTGCACCCCTAAAGAAGTTGATAAATATGTCACCTTATTCAAGGAATGTATTGATGTGTTTTCTTGGACCTATGACGACTTAAAGGATTATGAAAAAATGATATTCCAGTGTATCATTCCTTTTCAGGAAGAAGCCGAACCGATGAAACAAAAAATAAGATTGATGAATCCCAAGATGAAGTCTCTGGTAAAAACTGAGTTGGAAAAGTTGAAAAAGGTAGGGATAACCTATCCCATCAAACATTCAAACTATATTTCGAATACAGTGATTTTCAGGAAGAAAACTAGGGAAATTTGAATGTGCGTCGACTTCAGAGATCTTAACAAGGGCAGCATAAAAGATAATTTCCCGCTGCCCAACATGGAATTTCTTCTACAACAAGTTGCAAGATCGACATGCATGTCTATGTTAGACGGTTTCTCTGGATATAATCAATTTTTAGTGTTTGAGGAAGATAGAGAAAATACAACATTTATCACACCATGGTAACATATGCATATCCTAGAATTCCCTTTGGTTTGAAGAATGTTGGAACCACGTTCTAAAGGTCCATGGATCATGTGTTCAGTGGAATGATAGGAAATTTCATTACATACTACCAACATGACTTGAAAGTGCATTCAAGATAAGGGAAGATCACATCCATCATTTAAGAAAAGTCTTTGAAGTATGTATATTATACGGAGTCTCTCTCAACCCAAATAAATGCTTGTTTGTTGTGACTTAAGGCAAGCTATTGGGCCACATTGTATGCAAGGAAGGGATTTACATTGATCCTAAAATAGTTAAAGTGATTAATGAACTCAACCCCCAGATATCTAGAAAGGGAGTCCAGTCATTCTTAAAGAAAAATACTTTTGTTCGAAGATTTGTTCCTAATTACGCAAGCATCATAAAACCCATCAATTTGTTGTTGAAAAAATAACAAAGGTTCGAGTGGACAAAATATATTCAGGAAGCATTCAACAATATCAAGGGGACCATCAACACTGCTCCCATCCTCATTAGTCCAGATTTTCAAAGGGATTTTATTATCTATTCATTTTCTACATAGGAAGTTGTTGCGTCCATCCTCACTCAGAAAATAGCAACCGAGAAGATCTCCCCATAGGTTTTATGACAAAACCTCTACACTATTATGAGTTGAGGTATTCAAAAATCAAGAAATAAGATTTGGATCTTGTAAAATCTCTAGCACACTATCAGACGTATATACTAAACTCTCATGTTATTTCCTATGTCCCCTCATCCCCTGTCAAGATGTTTATAAATCAATAGTTGAGAGAAGGGAAATGGGCCAATTGGTTAGCAAAAATTCAAGAGTACGATATCAAAATCAAACCATTGAAGGAAATAAAAGGAAAAGGATTATGCAAGCTTATGGAAAATGGTGACTTAGTCGATGGGATGATTTCAATTTCAGCTGAGGAACCATTAACTGATTCAAAATGGTATAGAGATATCATATTATATTTAAGATCTGGGAAATTCCCTGTTACAATGAGTTCCAAGGAGTGAAGGACACTCAAGATGAAGGCGAACCAATATATGTTGATTTTTTCTATACTTTTCAGAAGAAATTTCGATGGTATACTGTTGAGATGTGTCAATGAGAATCAATTTGCCAAGACTGATCAAATAATTCCACAAGGGAATATGCAGTGGAAACTTCGCACCCAATGCAACTGCTCACAAAATAATCAGAGAAGGATTTTACTCGTCGTCGATCTTCAGGGACTCCTACGTTGTGATAATGAGATGTTTTTCATGCCAGTAGTTCTCAGGAAAAATGAAGAAAGTTGCGATGCCTTTGCAAATGATTATGGTGGAAAAACCATTTTCCCAATGGGAACTCAATGTCGTTGGGTTGATTAATCTGAAATCTAGCAAAGGGAACATGTACATTCTAACAAATACCAATTATTTCACAAAATGGCCAGAAGCAGTGGCATTGAAGAAGGTCGAAGCTGAAGAATTGATTGGATTCCTCAATAACAACATTCTGTCAAGGTTTGGTGTCCCTAATAAATTTATCACATAAAACAATTTGATCTTCATTGGGTCAAAATTCACATAGTTTTGCGAACAATATGGGATCATCATGGATCCATATTCGATTTATTATCCTCAATGGAATGGCCTTTCCGAATCCATGAACAAAAAAATTATGCAAATATTGAAGAGAAATGTTGATGGAAACTAGAGGAATTGACATCTGAAGCTGACATAAGTATTATGGGAAAGCAGGAAAACCCTGAAGGATAGTACCAGAATGACTCCATATCTATTGGTTTATGGGAAAGAGGAAAAAATTCCAATTGAACTAGAGCTTAATGCATTGATCTTCATGGTTAATACTGAAGATACATAATACACTTTGCCTGCCTAGAAAAGGATCAACCAATAGATGAAGATAGAGGATGACTGAAGAAAAACCCCGAATCAGACTTCTCAAAGGAAGCAGATTGTCAAAAAATGTTTTGATGAAAGCACAACTATGAAGAAATTTCAGAAGGGAGAATTGGTACTGATTTGGAAAAAATCCAAGGAAAATCCATCCACGCACACAAAGTTTGAAGCACTCTCAATCAAACCCTATGTTTTCGAAAATATATTGGGCTTCAACTCATATATGCTCCTAGACATGAAATGAAAAATGTTAATGTTTTCTATCAATGGGAAACATATGAAAGTTTTCTTCTCCTAAAACTTTTTTTTCATTCTCATTGTACATAATTTTATTTCTAGTTTGTATATTCTTAATACGACTCCATAACCTAATGGGTGGAAGCACCTAGTCATGGGAGATTCTAGATTCTTGAAAACCCATAGGGGGTCATCATCCCACAGTTGGAGCCTGTTGTTGAGATCATTTCCTGCCTTCAAAAAATTCCCTCCCCTTTTCTATTCTCTCAAATTATTTTCTCCCTTTCTTTTCCCCCTTCTACACTTACCCATTTTTTCCTTCTTACTAACCCTTTCTAGTTCTAACACTTAGTCGCATTTATAGACTGCGGGTTCCCGGGTTGGCAGAATTACAATTTCTCACCTCCTTCTACAACTTCACATCACGAGTCTGACTAACCGTTGTGTTGACCCATACTTAGACGATTCTAGGATCACGGGTTTCCAGGTTGACAAGATAAATATTTCATGTTCTTGTGTTCCTTGATAGACACATTGCACCAAAGAGGTTTGTGATCTACATTTTGATCCCCAGACTCCCTGAACTGCCTAAGTTTCATTCCGCCTACATGAGTCCATCTGACCATCATTTCATCCCATACTTCGCCAATTTTGCACCTCGTACCACCACAGGATCTCAATTTTGTGGGTTCTGGGGTTCACAAAAATATCAAATCACATATTGCCCTCGTCCGGCCCTACCACTCTCGTGCCCTTCCCAATGCACATTTACTATGATTTTAATGCTAATAAATTACATACAATTTCGAAATGATGGTCATTAATAAGTGAAAGGCTCGAGGAGATCTCTTATTAAAATGCATTAAAAAATGATTTAGGAAGGATTATATCATCTCCCTCCAGTGTTCATTCCTAACACAATTTAGATCAAGGGAACGTTTTCATCGACTTACAGGAGCAACTCGATAATAGATCTATGGAGACACACTGAACATTTTCGATCTTTCAATGGTCCAGGGCATATTCCTATTATTCATCCCCTTCTTCCCAAAAATAAATAATATGGGCATATGGAATTGATCATGCAGGTTGTGTCCTAGAAGTTTTTTATTGTAAGGAGTTGGTCACCTGGTGCCCTAAGAGATATATTCCATGGCCAACGAATCATTCAGTTGTGGGACCATTCCCCTATCTCTCTGTCACCTCAGGTTTTTCGTAAGATGTTGAGGCTTCTCGAGCCAACACTCACCTTCAAAGGTGAAGATTGTAGGGAGTTCTTAAAAAAAACATGACAATGGACTAGACCTCTTACCTGAATTCCTAGAGAACCTAGTGGTCGTCCCCGAGGACATCACAAGATTGAAAGTTGGCTCATTTAAAAATCCCTTCCGGGAAATTGCATGGATTTTTATGAGGATAAGAGGATAGGAAACCATGGCCACCATATCCCATATGATTCTTTACATTCTATATTTTATGGTCAAAGAACGGGACATATTCGATTGGGGTAAGTTGATTTCCATTGAAATATCTTCCAAATTGGCACAATACAAGAAGGAGAATAAATTATTTATGTCATCTTATTTGGTTTTTGCGATAGCGAATTGCTGTCAGTTCCTGAGATTATCTGTGTGCAAGAAGGTAAACTGTGAATTCAACCCAATAACAATTGGTATCAAACATTATGGAGGCATAAGGCCTGCAAGCATTTTTATGAAGTTTTTAATGATTTTGTATCAGTTTTTAAAGTTTTTTTGTTTGGAAAGAATACTCCCCGGATGTATGACCAAGCGAGTAAGTTCCTGGATAGGAATGGGAAACTATAACAAATGGAAAATTACAACATTATAAGGATTTTTGGATCTAGGAAAATCCTTCCTTCCGTGCCACATATCTGACAAAATGTTTGTTGATGAAATAGCAAGGCAGTACAACTACTAGTTGCATTTTTTCCATGAAAAGAGGAAAAATAAATTCATATCTCTACCTTGGAAAGTCGGGGATTTCATATTCAGAAATATGAACAAGATTGATGAATTCACAGGCCACTTCCAAAACCTCAATTTAAAATATGTTGAAAAAGTAAAATGGTTTGACCTTAGTGGTATTTTTGTAGAACATCTATTGGTTGTTGGTTTCAACAATTCTTTCATTAATACTATTCTGAATGAAGAAAAAGATAATTCCTCAAGCACTCCCACTTGCAACACCGACAACTTGGAGACAATACTCAACACTAATGAGTTGTAAAATCATAAAGGAAAAGGTCTGGGTGAGAAAAATTCCCAATCCCCGACTTTCACGCCAAAGAGTACAACATCTCGAAGTAGCACTCCAACGACCTACCAAAGTAAGAAAGTAACACATAGTTATTCAGGTGGAGGAGGAGATAAAAAATTGAAAGTTATCATAAACTTCCCTTGAGGAAGAAAAGAAAAAACATTTTGCAAGAAGAGGAGGGACCTTGAGGAGAAAGTGATATCCATGACCTGTCCCTCAAGGAGATGGAACTCAAAATTGACATCGAGAAAGTGTTCCCCAACATGGATTAGCTAGAGAACACTACTCACCAGATCCCTTAGATAGAAATAATTGATACCGATACCTTCAACAAAGAAGAGTCTTTTGCATTTCAGAGTGTTTTTTTTGATAGGGAGTCCAAAAAATTGATTATTGAGAAAATAGATATAAATAATAAGAAGGGGAAATATCATTCATAGATTAACCTACGGAACACACATCCTTCCCAAATTTACCAGATACACTAAGCATCTAGAGATGCTCTAGACAATTATATTGGAGGCCTTGAAGCAGAGAATGTCAGGTTAAAAGAGAAAATCAAATAATTGGAGGAAGATTTGATGCCCCTTCTAGTGCTTGCTAGTACTTTAGCAATGATCGGGCCTACCACACCTGCAACAAAATTAAAAGGATCGATAAGCATTCTCACATTAGCCCGAGGCTATGTGGAAAATAATATGAAGAAAAGAATGGAATTAATAATAGAGGCTTGGGATATGTCAAATATCTTGGTCTCTTTTGGAACGAGAGCACATGCTTTTCATGAATATTTGCAGGCAGATTTGAAAAATTTGCAAGTTTTCTACCTTGATGTGGTTGTACAATTTGGTGTTAAAGTTAAAAATATGAAAAAATTGAGAAGAACATAGGAGGATATCCCTTCTCTGAACCGGATAAAACAAGTGAACACATGTTGGAAGGAAAAGGTTAAAAACATGAATATTATTGTTCAAGCATGCATCCAGGCCATAACCAGAAGGGAGGAATTATTCAAGAAGCTAACTGAGATAAATCTAGCTGGAAACACCATTGAGGTACAAGACCCCAAATTGATACTCAACTCATTATTCTTAACCAAACAAGAATTTGTTGAACAAGTTGAGATCTTTAAAGGGTTATCATTTTAAAATTTCTATGGAATTCTTGAATATGGTGAAGATGACGTGGAAAACTAGCTAGTTGATTATTCGATAAAAAATCAAGATATTGAAGAAGTTTTGTGTAACACTTCTGTTTATCTAAGGGACTTGGTAGGCAAAATATTCAATATAAAAATCTGGCATGAAATCAACGTGGCACCAATGAAGAGATTCATCGAGGAGTGGTTCAAAAAGGTTGTCGACAAGCTTACCAATGAAGGGGAAAGGATGATTTAGACAGTTCCTGTAACTGCCGAGGATATCCATAAAAGAACATCATTGAGCAAGTGACAAACCATGAGATACTATCATAGTAAGTTCACAATGATCACATCTTTCTATGTTTATCAAGCTCTTCATCCAGTTACTCCACCTCTTTAAATATAAAGGTTTAAATGAAGAATGATATTTTCTTTCTTCTTTTTTCAAGGTATTTCTACCTTCCTCTACCCACTTTCTTCTTTCTACAAGCTTCATTCTTATACATATTTTATTTATGGTCCATGAGAGCCCCAATCCCAGTCATTATGACAAACACATTTTAATTTCAAGGAATATGTATTGAACTATATATTTTTTAGAAATTCCAAGAGAGATATTTTGGGAACAATCTCCACTGTACTTTGTAACCCATTTTTTTCTTAATATAAAGTATTTGAGGTTGATCTATCATGATCTCCATTTGATTTGCCCATGTAATACTCTTTCAAAGTTCTCTTATGCATTAAAATCATTTTCTTTTAGTTTTTATGTGATAAGAAATCTTTATCCCTACTATGATGGATGTGATGAAGTTCTATTTATTTGATTTAAATGTATGAATGTGTGTGTTTCATGGTCCATTCTCAAGAACTCTCTCTTTAAAAGAAAATAAAATATTTTCCATTTTCTGTTATATCTATTTTACTTTTTGTTGACGAGATTCTTATAAAAGTCCCATATTTATAAATCTCAGACAGAGGAGTACCACGTCTATACAAATGTAGGAGGATCTTCATCCTCGCGAGGTTGTCATTTCTGTGCCAACAGATTCAAGCATCAACATGCATTTATTGAAAGAAAACTCCTCCCTTCAATTATTTTTCACTCAATGACTAAAGCAGAAAAAAATTGAAATTATTGCATAATGATAGTTGTATTTTCTCTCATATAACATAGATTGTTCATGCTATGATTACATGAATAGGGAATCTTGTCATACAATCATTACCATCAAACAAACGCCTCTAATATTTTGAATCCTCATTGAAACCAATCCTTAAGTGAAAGGATATATACAACTGGTCATTCAGTATGGGAATTACCTAATCAGAAAAAACGTCATTATGTAGAAAGAAGGAAAACTTATATGTAATCATAGGCACTCTCTACCCCTGTCTCCTGACATATATCCATTCCATATTGGAGGTTAATCCATAAATATATTATCATTCAAGGAATAACTATGTTGACAAAAGGGGAATCCTCTAATGCATCCATGTTAATTAATTACCATGTCTCTCTACCCAGGTCCAAGCAGTTTTGTTCGAATTGTGAGCCACAATGAAAACATTTGCTTCCTTTTAAATACATGAAATTATAACCTATTTTGAAACCCTATCTATGATGAGACCCACCCATCAGGATCTCCTCATCGACCTTGTTTGTATTAGGATCTTATTTCATAAACCCATATCCTACAAGCCTATTAGACCTTTCTCATTGGTTTTGATTCATCGGGATGACGAATAAACACCCCTTCCCTACTTGCTGGTGTGTGTAGCCCACAATCCTATCAAACTCCCCTTTATGGAGCAAAGACTTGGTTCTCCTCTTTCTCCCTCAAATCAACCTTTTTCTTGAATCAATAGCCCGATCTATGCACACAACCATCAACCTACCCAATTTGAATTGGAGAATCCCATGACTTCTAGTTTTTTTTTCATTACCAGTATCAAGTTTTGACAACCTATCATGCTTAGAACATCATATTTCTCCACTTTCTAAATGAAATTTTCCCTGGGGATTTTCCCAATTCGATAAGCTTATTGTACTCTCCTACTGGATCTCTGTAGCAACAAGTCATGATTTTATCCTATTTCCTCATCCTACTATGTTTCCCCACAAGGGTGATGTGTCTTCGATATGTTAACCAAAAGTACCACATTGACATGTGTTGAATTTCCTTAAGATTTGGATAGCACACACTCATCGATCTCGAGATTTAAAGTAAATATGTCAATTTCCCTCATCAATTTCAACCATTAGAACATGCCTCTTTGACAATATTCAATAGCGCTATTCTTCCTAAGTGCCTATTCAGTTTCCCATTTCTAAAGGACTATCGGAAACCCTCCCATTGGAAGGCATGGCTCTAAATCAATTAGATATTTTTTATTTCTGAGGATTTTCTCCAAACGAGTCATGCAATATCTTCTTGCACACTTATCGATTTAGATAAAATATTATCTTATTCACCTTTGTTAGATCCCGATTGCAATGATGGCAAGATTATAAAATGTTTTTGAACATAGGGAATCACCTTATGGTCAAAGTTTCAAAGACATGTGTGAAACGTACCAGGACAACTGAATCAATAGTTAAGATTTAGTTCAATAGAATATCAACAACAACCAAATTTTCTCATTGGAATATCATTTCTCTAAGGAAGGAACACTAAACCAAGATGCAAAAAACATGTCTCGAAATTAAAATTGGAGGGGAAACACTCATCCAAGAACTCTTTAGGAAAATCATATGAAGGAACTTAATATCTGGTGATGTATTTAGGGTAACAATATAAAGGGAGGATAATGATCCATGCTCCTCTCCATTACAAAAATCAAGCTTCACGTAGGGGAAACATGGTTATATGTCATAATACTTCTTCAATATATGAAACAGAACTAAGAAAACATGAGATAAACATGGATTTAGTGGCTATTTGATAAGGTAGATCTGTCACGTGGAGTATGTATTTATAAATTATGCCAACAGAGTTGTAAAAAGTCATTACAACCACTCACCATCACCCACAATGACTGAAAGAATACTATAGATGTAACTCTTTGGTAAAACAAAGGAAGAAATGATAATAATGATAATAATCTATGAAGGGATTTAGAGAGGAGTACCATGAAGATAAATCCAACTTCGTGGATTCTCCCTCTAGGAGGAACTAATCTTTTAAATTTTTCTCGATAATTTGAGAGTCTTCACTTATTTTTGCAAAGAGGTAGAACACATTTTCTCTATAGGCTAGAAATATAAACCTTCGAGGTGAGGAATTATGCAGTTCATCCTAAGGCATCCCTGGACCAAATAATTCAAGGAGATTCATTTTGAAATTCATCCTAAGGCATTTCTTCACCTACTAGTCAAGATTATGCTACAATGAAGAAATCAATGGAAAGTGTTGCGGCCGATGTTTTTCTTATTCAGGGGCGGTGAAATATGAGTGGTTCATTCTTCCAACCAGCAAAAATACATGAAGTAGAGATACCATGAAGGGTCTGATCCAAAACATGGAAGGTTCCATATTGAATTAATGAAATTGGGGAAGGATGAATTGTAGGCAACTATAATCTTTGTCAACAAGAGATCAGACCCAAGGACCTCCTAGGTAATTCCCTATTATCTATTTCTCAGGTTCTTGTTCTAGGGAAGAGAAAGATATCTAGGATAATATCATTTCTCATGAAATGGATAGAAAATAAAATATTCATAACCGAAGAAAGATAAAATAAGATAAAGTATCTCGCACGAGAAATTTGTTGGAAGATTTTATCACTTGGTATTTTCCATGGGTTGTATCAAGGAAACCCCAAGGTAACCATTTCAACCTACTTTAGAATGTATTTATGAACTAATACAATCAGAGAGGGCCCTCTCAATAGCCAAATTATTTCACATTCAAAGATATTCAATATTCACACTTAGAAGGTCTGATTTCTGGTAGGAACATTTTTTAATTTATAGAATATGGTAAGACAAGAAGGGGGGGTACCATTGGGTAGTGGATTCTAATATGAATCTTAAATAATTGTAGGTTCAACTTAGTTGAATTCTTCTAACAATCTCCAAGGCATATCAAGTATTATGTTCAGGAAATATTGATAAAGAATGTTATAGGATAGGAAAACAATCCCACTATAGTAGAAGCATTAAAACAATGAATTTATATTGCAGCGTTAGACAATATAAATAATGAGTGAAAAGTGACTGCTGAAAATAGAGTATTGAAATAAAGTAAATTCTAAATCTAGGAAATCATTTAACATAACATAATAAAATCTATACGAAGAGGAATTTATATAATAAATCTTTGTCATGTACTCTTAGATCATATCAGGAAGAAGAACACATTTATGAAAGATGAAAACAGGAAAACATGTTGGACAATAATGCTCTAATGAATCTCAGAAAAGTAGCAGAGGAACTTATGCATTCACTTGCTAAAGGATAAATAGATCATCTCATTATACAAAAAGACTCTCTCCTAATGAGAGTCCAATCCTCCTCTCCTCTTGTACAATGAATATATAGAAATATAGGTCCTTTACAAATCACTAATTTGAAATCCAATCCCTTTCCAAAAATAGAAACAATTACAAACAGAAAATGAAATGTTTTAATTGACTTTCTGCTTTTTAGGAGGCAAAATTATGAAAACTAGGCTTTAAAATTCCACTTTCAATTCTCAAACTATAACAGTTGTGTAAACTGTGAGAACGATTTTTGTATATACACTCGTTCTAAAGAAAAACCTCTCTCTGTCTCTTGAAATTCATCTCCAGATGGCCGGAATACATGTCGCAAAAACATGTATCAAATAGGAAATCATGAAAAATGAAAATAGGGCTCAAATATTCCTTCGAGTCTCCCAATCCATGAAACCTGTGTGAAAAATGAAAGAGGTTAATGTTCTTGGGTCCATTATTGAAAATAATCTCCTTCGTATTTTTAAAATTCATCCTCGTTTACTCAAAAATCCTCCTGGAAGTCAACTGGTCAAAAATACCATTTCGACAGTCTTAGAACAAAGTTTCCGTAGCACATTTTGTAGCACATTTTGTAACACCTCTCTAAATTCACAGCGCCTGATCCAGTACATAGAACCAAAGGAAAATCAAGTATACAAACCCTTCTCGACATACAAAGAAGAAAACAATCTCATGGAGTGCCTGATGGCTATGAGGTTGATGTTGTTAATTTCAGATTTGCACTCAGATGCCTGCAAGCTACCTAACCTCCAACCCTCTTCCTTAACTAGTTTGCAGCGCCATTTCGCAACACCAACACAAATATAGATTGCACATTATGAGGAGGCTGTTACTTGATGGTATGACATAATCCTTGGAGAAAATTCTCAATATTATGTGTTAACATCTGGCTCCACAGGGGATGGAGAACTCCCTGTGAGGTTCCAAGAACATGCAGTTCCAGTGCCTTATCCATGGGCTTCTCCCAAACTTTAACCTTTGCAACCTACTCTGACCTATGATCTTAAAATGAAACCAAATGCAAATTGAAAACTAAAGCTTAAAAACACATG
>WSFP011413419.1:0-24159 GCA_009831015.1 Picea engelmannii | reverse complement strand
TTTTTCCTAAAAAGATTGGATTTCCTTTCTGTTCCTAGGAATATTTATTGTATCTATAGCTTCAACCCTTTTCAGGTCAATTTTAATTCCATCTCTAGATACTATATGGCCCAAGATTTTACCTTCCTGCATTGCAAAATGAGATTTCTTGGGATTCAGAGACAAACCAAATTTTCAACATTTCTCGGGCCTCTGTTTGAGGTGTACGAAGTGCTCTACATCAAATTTAGAAAACATGGTTAAATCATCGAGATAAATGAGGACAAACTTATCTCTTTCATCGATGAAGGCAATGTCCATTGCTCGTTGAAAAGTGGCTCCTGCGTTCATCAGACCAAATGACATTTTATCATACATGAAATTACCCCATGGGGTAGTGAACGCAGTTTTTTCTTTATTGTCCCCATGGACTGCAATTTGATTATAACCTGAAAATCCATCAATCATAGGCATTCTATTAGCTCTGACCACTTTTTCGAAAACATGATCCATTTTAGGTAGTGGATAATTATCTTTAAGAGATGATCTGTTTAAGTTCCTGAAATCCACGCAAAGTCTGATTTCACCATTTTTCTTCCTAACTAGGACTAAATTGGCTACCCACTTGGAATACCTTAGTGGAACAATGATTTTTGCATCCAAGAGATTCATTACCTCCCTTTCTATTATAGGAAACAATATAGAAAGGGAGGTAATGTTTGATGCCCTTCTTTAAATGGATTTTATGTTCGATGAAAGTGGTATCATAAGTTATCAATTCGTCATAAGACCAAGCAAAGACATCTTTGTATTTCTTGAGTAAATCATCGTATTTTATTTTCATTTCAGGTGGAAGGTATTTAGATATATTTACCAACTTAGGAGTTTTCTTGGTGCCTATATTAAAATCTTCAACCTCTTCAGGCTGAGGTTGCAAAGTAGACTTTAGAGGAATATCATCATGATCGAATAATATTTCCAAAGGAATAAGACTTTTAGGGATTTGATTGTTTTTCAGCACCAATATGTGGTGATTAGTGATCTTATCTTGGAACTCCTGAGGATCTTCACTTTCCTCCATGACCCAAGGATGGTCATTCTGATTTTCCTAATCTATGTGTGTTTCGGCAAAATTCATCGACCATTTCTAAAAATTGCTTGATCTTCTCATTGTCTTCAAATACCTTCCAGTGTTGAAAATTATTTGGTATTGAAGGTTTGTGCCTCATTTCTATGTGATACTTCAACTTCAAAACCGTAGGTGGCATGAAAGTTGGAGCCGCTTTCGCTAGGGAGTCGGCTTGTTGATTTTCTGCCTTGGGAATATGATGAATATTGAATGATGAGAAAACATTCTATCAGATCCCAGGCATAGTTCTTGTACAACCTTAACCTTGGATGCTTGGCCTGATACTACTTCCTAATCTGTTTTACAATCAATTCTGCATCACCGTAAACTATCATATTTTCAATTTTCAACTTCCTGGCAACCTCTAATCCTAAGACAAGAGCCTCGTATTCAAATATTTTATTAGTATAGTCAATGCCCCATTGAAATATGTATGAGAAAGGAATAATAAATTCATCACCGAGTGCCACAAACAACACCCCAACTCCTGCTCCTTCCCACGATGAAGCACCATCAAAATACATCTTCCAAACTCCTACACAATTTACATTTTTATTTGTTTTTTCTATTTTTTGGTTTTCTTTTTCTGTACAATTTTCTTCTTTACATTCATCTAAACCATCATCAATTGATAATATAGAGTTCCCTAAATCTTGATCAGTGACATATACCAGATAGTTATTTGGGTTTTGTGGGTCACTTACAGTATATGCCAATATTGTCTTTCTGTACATACGAGTGAATTGTTCGCTGAAGATCAGGATTGTGACATACGACATATCCAGTTGCAATGATCCTCCAAGTTTAGAACCCCAAGACCTGGACAACAACATGCCATACTTTGCAAGAACATCAACAACAATTACATCCATGAGAATACTTTTCACAGGGATTTGTGCAAGATTAACTACTAAATATTTAATCATACCGAGGCACTTAAATTTTCTTGAAACGAAAAAATATAGATATCAGTATGGTCTAGTAACCTTGAGGCCCAGTTTTTCCATAATGGATTTGGGAATTAAGTTGTGTGAGGCTCCATAATCCAACATACAGTTATGGATCAAGTGATCATGCAAAATAAACTTGATATAAAAAGGAGCGACATGATGTTTGGCATTTTCGATATGCAGACCAAACATTATAGTAGGATTATTGTATTCCGAATTAATAGTATCTGCATGACTCTCAGCATTCGAGAAATTTATCATCTTGGCAATTTTTTTTTTCTATACATAGGATTTTTTTCCAGTTCAACCACAGGTACCAGAATTTTAATTTTATTTATTTTTCTTTCTAGATTGAAACTTCCAATCATCTTTTCTGTTTCTCTGGATGGGATCTTCGTGTCTCTTTTTTCTGCTCTATTGGTTTGTGTTCCTTTTGTTTTAGCTGTCTTCATCTTGGTATCTTGCATCTCAACTGTTTTTGTTTTGGCCGTTATCTTTTCAGTGGATGGTTGAGAGGCCTCATTCTTTTTACTTCTCGACAAAATTTTCTTCGATGGATCAGTTGTAGAATTTTTATCTCTAGGCCTTAAAATATATATTTTTTGAATCTCGACCATTATAGAGTCATCGATTCCTTGATAATCGAAGTCTCCCATATTACTTATACTTACCTCGTTTCCAAACAGTGTCTCTTGATCTAAAGACCTTTCGTAATCCTGTTTGGTTAGGTGAGGTTCTTGGTCATTATCACTAAGGTTGTCTATATCTTTGTCAAACCCCTCAAAGTCTTGTGCATGCTCACTTTGCATAATTTTTTTTGTTTTAAAAGGAGATTTGATTTTCTGATCCTCATTTTTTACTGGTATCTGTTGGATCTATGGATTGGGATTCCTTTTGAAGTCTCTCCTAGCAAAATGACTAGGCTTAGCTTGGTCTAATTCCATTCTGGATATCTTGTTTGATAATTCTTTTATTATTTTATCCATGTCATCGATTTTTTCCTCAGAAGACTTCCTAGATCCAAAAGTTCCATCTTGTTCCCTAAAGCACTTAGTTTCTTTGTTTCTTGTTTCAACCTTCACTTTCAGTTTACTATATTCCATCATGTTTGAGTCAATTTATATGGCATCATATTTCATTCTGGTGAGATCAACAGATTTCTTTTCTCTCAAAAGCAGGGCAAAGTCTGGCTCGAAAGATCCCACAAAAGTTACTTTAGTTGCAGGCTGGGAGGGTTTAACTTCTGCTGGAATTTTGTGATAAAGTTTATTAAACCTTTGGGTGAACTCTAAGACTGACTTTGAATTATTTTTTATCAAAGTCCCAAATTCTGTTAGGTAATACAAGTGATCCTTTTTCTCTCCCCACCTCCTTAAAAGGGCGGTTTTTAGAGCATCATAAGATGCTATAGAACCTATCGGAAGCCCTCGAAACCAAAGTATTACTTGACCTTCAAAGTTTTTCATGAAATATATCAAATAAACATCCTCATCCTCAATGCCGAGGATATCAACGAATTGGTCAAAAAAATTTATGTGCTTTGTTGCTGTTAAATCTCCCTCTCCTGTGAACTTTGGTAAAATTTTCATGTAATTTTCAGGTAGGTCATGAAGGATAGGGGGAAGGACCAGAGGAGTGTATCTGGCATCCACTTTGGAAAATATACTGGGAGGGAGAGGTGGTGTTCCTTGGCCGCCTCCTCCTCCGACACCACCTCCGACACCACCTCCTCCAACCGCAACCATTTGAATTTGAGGAGATGAACTTCAAGAACTAAAAAGGGGGTTTTCATAAAATTGTAGTGGCCCTTCGACTACTTTAGGATGAGGAGAATGAATTTTTGGAGATAGAGCAGTAGGAGACAAAAAATCTGAAAAAGGGGAAAAAGGGAAACAAGGACTAGGTTCTTCGGACTTACAGGATATATAGACAGGAGAACTAACAGGAGTTGAATCGGGATACACGATATACTCATCAAAGTTTCATGGAATAGAAACCTTTACTTCAGGGATCCACAAAATAAAAGTGGGTATAGAAAGAGGTCCTTTACCTTTATTAGTAGAGGGGGGATTTGAATCAATCTCGGCTTTTATCTCAGGTAAAAGTGGTTCAGGGTTTATAACTTCAGTTTCAAGTTTATCAGTTGATGTATCTCCGAAGTGGCTTTGTGTGTAAATTTATTGTGAGGTTGACTATTCAAGTGGAACATTAGCATTAGTTTTCACAAATTTTGGTTGGTAAACCTTACTTGTGGATGCGACAACTTGCTTAGGGTATCCCCTTGGTCTCAAAATATTTTCTGGATCGGTTACAGGCGTATTTTACTATTCATCTGGGTTCTTCGTGGTATTATTTCTACCAAATGCCAGCTTATATATAGTGGAGTCACCAAGTGAAATAGAAAGCCTTAGTACAGTATTCAATCCTTGTTCACTATCAAATACAAAATATTATCTTGTCCTTTATCCTAGGGAAAAATAACTTCGTATCTCCGACCCCGGCAACGATGCCAAAACGATGTTGTTCCTGAGATTACACTTAAGGATTAAAAGATTAATGTCAATGCATAATAAATATAAAGTTGATTTTGAAAGGTGCTTTTTCTTCCGTTAGTTATATAATATTTAATTCCTCAAATGAAAATAATGACAGAAGAGGACATAGGCCATAATTTGTCGTCTGATTCGATTAATAAAATCAGATGGTGTGAGGGAAACTTACAAAAATGTTAAACACAATAAGGCATTTATGCGATATGAATATTATCTTGTTCACAGTAGAAGAAAATAAAGCATGCACTCTCAAAAGGATATAAGATTCAGCTATCCAAGTAGCTCACAGGTCTTGTATTTACTTACAGTAAATGCAGAGGAAAAAATGTTTTCTTAATGGAAAACCGATTTGATGTGATTACAATAGTAGTAGTACTAAATTGTAAACACTCACTTATCAAAGAATGACATAAAAGAAACTAGAAATGTGAAATACGAGAGGAAAATATAACTCAAACTACACAAAGCTTGGAATATCTATCTGCACTTGTATTAATTCTCACAAAAGGAGATTTTCTCTCTATTACATTAAACAAGAAGCAATCCTTCTTGATTCTTCAAACTATGCATTTATACAAAGTGATTCCAACCTTATCTGGTTGGAATTATCGTAAATTAAATATTACAAATAGAAATTGAAACGTTTCATTTGCAAAGCTCTATCCCTTAGATTGCTAGTAGAGACATTTTTTCTTCTCGTACTCTAGCACAGAAAATAGCTGGTCTCTAATCATGACCTGTGTATCATTTGTTCCCAGATGTACTAGCTTTCCCTTGCTTGACGCACTGAATGAATCTGCCCATGAATTGCACCACCAGCCTGGAAGGCTCTGCTGTATCATTTGCCTCAAAAGTATATAACTTCCTTTCTATATGAGTCAGCCTATCTTCTATCCTCTTGGCTTCTAGAGATAGAGACTGTATTCATAAGCTAGTATTGACTATCCATTTATTCACTTGAGTAAGGTCAACTTGTTTCAATTGAAGAATTTTGGCCTGGGATTCTTCCATACTTGTCTTGAAATCATACTGATTTTTGATATATCATTTTGTCCCAGGGATTCAAAGATATAATCTCTTCCAAAGTCCAGTGACTCTTTGTCAAGAGCATATAATGCTTCTTCGCAAGGTTTCTTCACCTCCCTGGTCATTCTTTTACTTTCAACTATATTAGCCTCTCAGGCCTTAAGTATTATATATCCTCAGGTTTGTCCTGAGAGGGACAATTTGGTGGCCCTGGAAACTTCTTGATTTGCTGCTGACAGAACAAATTTATGGAATGTAATCTAGCTGCAGTGGCCTCCTTCTCTTTTATGCAAATATTGTTCAAAGAGTGTTCTGCCAATCGATAACAGTCTTGAATGCCTTCTATTTTAGTCAAAAGGATTTGCTGGGTTGATCGTAGGTTTTTGTGTACCTCTAATGCTTGGGCTCAGAAAGAGGATATATGCACTGCTGTGTTTTCAGTCAAGCTTATTTTCTCCTGCAGTTGTTTGACCAATTCTCCCTGTTGTATGGCCAGTTCTTTGTTCACCTGTGAATTTTTTTGCATCTCATCAAGGCTGATATTAAGCTGTTGAATTTCTTGCCTATCATAGGCTCTAATCTTCTCAAAACATTTGTTCATCTCGCTCCTGACACCCTGTTCCAAAGTCTTTACTTGGCATCACAACTGATTCACCAATAGATCCTTCTGCTTCAATTTTTCCTTTAGGTTGCCAACTGGAAATTGGCTTGTTGTGGAAAAGGCTCCCAATAAACCTGCCACGTCTGTAGCGAAATATGTTTCTTCTTGGTCCTGTCCATCATATAGTACTCTATGTATCTTGACAACCACACCATCCTTATGATGTATTTATCTTTTTACTACAACGTTTCTCTTCTTGTTGAAGAAGATGTTGGACGGAGGCATCTCTTCTACCAAAATAGGCGTAAGATCTTCTATGAATACCACTTCGGTGCTAGGGTTCCCTCTACTAGACTGTAAAGGTGTTATAGATTGGATAGGGCTTCCTATCTTGGTGGATGGTTGTCACTCGATTGTATCAAGAGATGATTTAACTGGGGTGAACAATGGTTGTTCTTCGCCCTTTTTTATCAATGCTTTAGTTTGATCTTTAGCTTGATCGCTTGGTGGATTTTTCAATGTGGTGTGCTCCTTTTGAATCGAATCCCCAGTTTTCTCCAAATGTCCCTAAGTATCTTGTCCACTGGAGCTCCCTGTTTCTACACTCCAGGCATCAATCTTCTGTGTACCTGGAGGTGTTGGGGTTTCTCCCTGCAATACTTTGGGAAAGCTATTTCTTCGATGCTCCTGGAAGTTATAAAACTCGACCAATTTTTTTGGAGCTAGAGTTTGAATTTGACTCAAGACTTCCTGATAGGACCTTGCTCAGAATATTTTGTCTGGAGGAGAGTCTTCATGTTCATATATTTTCAAATTGTAGAGGGCCATGTTATTACCTATGATATTTTGTGGATTGGGCTTCCTGAATTCAATATTGAAAAGCTTGATTTCTTCCAGGGACATGGCCTCTACTTTCGAATGGATGAAATCCATGAGAAAAAAAATACCAATATGTATGGGAAAGGCATGACATAACTTTTTCTACACTGATTTCAGTTCCTTACTAATTCCCCTAAGAACAGTTTGATGTGCTACTTCATGGCACACCAATCGATTTGGTAGAAATTTCGGCAAGGCGTGTGGAGGAACCGAACAACCGAAAAGTATGATATAAGATAAATTCTCTTCAATGTACCAATCCACGATCTTTCCCAAGTTGGTCACTATTTTGTCAGAAATCCTGGGAGGTGGGTAGCCATATATAGCGGTATGCATCGACACCACCACACAGTTGCAGATTTCATAGAATAAATCTTTCTCTTTATCCTCTCAAATATTATAATAATAGCAATGTATCAGTTCAACACTAGTTGGAGTTCAACACTGGTTGGAGTCCAACTCCAACCCATCAGAGGAAACAGTGTCATAAAATAGACAACATCCATGATGTAAGCCGACATGTAAAATAGGGCAGGTTTCCCCTTGGTTTTCAGTGACTGATATTCTGTAATCTCCCTAAACAAATTGACAGACAATATCTTAGCCCAATCAAAAGAATACCCCTCTACTATTGTATGCATAATAGGCATCCATGGTAATAGGAAATGGGCAGTGTTTTCCTTCCCATAGATTCTACACATCATCATGGCTACATACATCTTGTGAGGCTCTAGTGAGGAAATTGCATATATGCCATGGGAGTCAGATCTGAACTTCTCGGGATGAGAGAACCAATATTTGATTAAGTCAGGCAGGTTCTTTCCATATTGCACACATTATTTATTGTCAAATTCCATTAGGAAATTGTCATTATAAATGAAATTGGGCACTGTAGATAACTTGTACATTACCTGTAAATGTTCTGGTCGAAAAGACCCAACCATGAATTTTTGCGAATTGCAAATGGTGTTGGTCAGGATATCAAATTTTTCCAGCACCCAACCAATCATATCATTGTAAGTCAGGAGACTAGTCCTCATTGATCTCTTATGTAGCTTTGATTGGGCAACAATTTTGTATTTGGTATCCAGGGTCTCAGTCTCCTCGTCGCCTGTATTTTCTGGAAAGTTGAGTAATTCATGTTGTAGAATATTGAATACCTATGTCCAGGTTTTAATGGTGTCTATGCTTCTGGGCGAAGTGTCAGAAAGGACATCTGTGTTCTGGCTCGAACTTTCACCAGATTCTTTAGCTGATTTTCGTGGAGCCATGGTATCATACCTCAAGACTCTATTACCTGTCACAGGAAATACACAAAGTTCTTTATCTTGAAAACTTGCTGCTTTGTGAAAACACACAATGAAATTTAAACTTCAATATCATTTTCCTTTAATTGCATCGATCTACAAATATCTCTACTTGACGAAATATTTACTTTCCTTAATGAAAAAAATTTAGGTGGTGGTCTAGGATCTTATTTGGAATGATTTCCATAGATGAATAATTAATGTCATTAATTTATGGTGGTTCGTGATTAGAAACTTTGACAATCATCGTTTGAATTTACCCGAGTTATGATTCAGTGAAACTTTAATCACAACATAATTTTTCTTAACCCATTAGTTAATCGCGTTTAACCATGTAGTATTTCATGGTTTCATACTTTGGGATACCAGATAACCACTCAAGATAAGATTCCCGAAACGCGAAATCACGTAGGGATTAATTAATTTTTTAATTGTCTTTAATATTTAATTAACTCTATTTATCGTTAAGCATTCTTTTGTGGTTTCTGGCCTCGAGATATTAGATAACAGTTCAAGACAAGATTCCTGAAACATGAAATCGCAAAGGGATTAATTATTTACTAACCGTTCTTAATCCTTAGTTAATCCAGCTTATTGCTTAAGATGTTTGAGAGTTCGGGTTTCATGAGTTAGATATATGATAGATGGCAAGGGCCCGCACTCCGAAATCATGAAACTATTAATTAAGTATTAATCGAGTTTAATTTATTTAAAGCTGGTTTAACCTTTTGTTATCCACAGGTTTCAGATATCGGGACCTCATAAATGCTGTGTGCTGGAATGCCTAAAGCGTGAAACTCTGAAATCCGAAATTCTGAAGCCAACTCTCTAGAGGCTTGACCTAATTATCATTCAGACAACTCCAAAACATTAGGGAAAGAAGAGTCGTTCGATCAGTGGGGAGAAAGGATCGACAGAGAACCTTGTGTATTATTTAAGGATAGAAGATAACAACAATTTATTATTAAAGTCCGATTCTGAGATAAAGTAAGGAGAAAGAGAATGAAGCTTCAAGCTTATAATTTTAAAAGTGTTTCGACACCATGTACCCAACATGTACCTTAACCAAAAGCCCTCATCAATTTCATCATCCAAATATAATTTGTAACTCTTTAATAGACCTAGTGTATATGATCACAAACCTGCAAACCTTCCTTAAATTTCACAACAAGAGACTAGCATTTTCATCAAACTTTTCTTTAGTCTCACATGACAAGTTTGGGATTAGTCAAAAACCCTAACTTGAAATAATCATAACTATGTACCTATAATGAATAAAGATCTAAAAATAGTACACAATGTTATTCAGTTTTTTCTATGCAATTCCTCCAGGTGTCACTACTTGGAACCTCTCAGAAAAGGAGTTATAGAAAAAATGGCATACCTTGCTGAATTCTGGCTTATTCTAGAGAGAGACCTTGTAGAGTGTGCCCCGCATGGAATATTTTTTGAATGGATCTGAAAATGTTACATAGAATACTAAAAAATGTACTCTAACCAACACATTTGGTTGTACTAAATTTGGATTTGTTATGAATAAGTTATGACGTTTTTACCCAAAACACCTGTTTTAGATTAGTTTCAAGACTAGCCACAAACCCTATTTTCCATGGAGTGTAACTCCAAAAAGACAACAACCCACAAGATGAATTTTTTACCACAGATACTTGGATATGTTTCCTAAATGTTCTATCAATTTCACAGTCTGAATCAGTCTAGAAAAAACGTTATTGCGAAAATGGTGAGATGACCTGTAAATAACATACCTTAGAAAGCATCATCAAAAGAATTTATCCTCCCTTGAATTCCGATATTCTTTTCTTCACCTTACCTCTGAAATTAGGCATAGATATACTTTGGTTACCTCAATTACCTATAGATATTCAATATTCTCAAGTGTGATATGAAATGAGAGAGCCCTGCCTCTCATTTATACTCGCCAAGTAGCTTCCTTAAAAGCATCTTCTAGGTCACTTAACCCACTTCTAGGTCACTTAACCTATTTCTAGGTCACTTAACCCATTTCTAGGTCACTCAACTTATTTCTAGGTCACTTAACCTATTTATAGGTCACTTAACCCATTTCTAGGTCACTTAAACTATTTTCCCCATTTATAGGGTTAACCACTTTCCATAATTAGAAAGTTCTCCATTTCTTTATCATTTAAATATTCCTCCTTGACTTTGTCACCTCACTTTATAATATTCTTTGATTTTGTCACTTCAATTTATTATTTAAATAATACTCCTTGAATTTGTCACTTTTCTTTACCATTTAAATAACAATTTCTTCTTTGCAAGCTCTTTGAATTCTTTGACCTTTTGAGGCTTCAAGCCTACATATGAGGGTCCTCCAACTTCGCAAGGCCATAACTCTCAAACCGTGAGGAGTTATGTGGCGTTCCACATACCACTAGAAATGGAATGACATGTACTATCCATATAGAATAGTATTACCTGCAAATATATCAAAACTCATACCATTATACATGAAACAACCTTGGGTCTATTACCCAAATATTTTTCCTACCGAAATTCGCTACCGAACTTTCTTCAAGGGTTGACATCAATGATGTAACATACTGGTTCTAACCCTTATAAAATATAATGTATTATGTAAATATGACTTAGGCTGGTGAGTTGGTAAAGTTGAAAAGGGGCTAGAGTTCCTAGGAAATGTAACACTTCCTATACATTAATAAAATACACCGTTGGCTGCAATACCGACAAGGACAAAAGAGATAGGGGGCTATGATTCCATGAGAGAGGGGGCTTGAGGGGACAAGTCTTGTTATTATTATTTTATTTACCCATAATTGATTTTATGGAGAAGAGGGGGTTACATGAGCTTCTTGGGAGGGAGGCCATGTGGCTCTTGTCTTCATGTAATTATTTAAACATCCCTTGGGGGATGTTTTTGGGTTGTTATTCCCTTGGTTTGTCCTCTTCTCACTGGTTCACTTGTTCTTCTTCCTCTTCACTCACTACTGCTAGTTTGTGTTCTCTTGAGCTAAGCATGGAAATAAATGGAAGGAAGAGGAGAGCCATCATTGAATGGATGTAATTGTTTATTTATCATTCCCAGAGGGAATGGATGCTTGTGTGCATGAACTTGATGGCACTTCGGATGGAACTATCCACAACTGCGAGTCCTTGGAATTTCTAGTAGGGATATTTATTGACTAGTAGCACTGGATCCCTGGAGAGAAATGAAACAACCTCAGGGACTACATGGCAGAGAAAGGTGTTCATTTCTTGGGGTTTTGCAGGCTGAGGGGGAAAGAGAGATGGAAATTAGGATTGCTGTGAGGTTGGGAAACCTGAGAGATACTTAGCCAACTACTGTGTATTTAGACTTGGCCTAGGACCCGTCCTTGTGGATTCATGGCCCTGTCTTGGGGGTGACCTTCTGTTGAGAGTAAATGAACAACAACGTCTATGGTTGGGAGGAACGTCCTTGGTCTGCAACCATTTGGTGAACATTTACTTGCAAAGATAAGTTCTCTCTGTGTTTTCTGTTTAATGTATTCCACTGTGTATTTAATTATCTATGAGATATGTATTTTAATGTGCCTGTCTGCTGGTTATTTTTTGTGCATGGCACATTATTTATCTCTTTTATGCTATGACATGGATCTTGTCTTATGCATGTGGTGTGCATGCTTCTAACATTATTGAGAGGTCATTTGTTTTCGAATTAGAGATCAGAGAATTGATTCTTGGGACTGCAACATGCCTAGCCTGTGGGTGGTTTTGTGTGTTGCAACCTGTTTAAGGTAACGTATCTCGACCTCTGGGTGGTCGGGTATGTTACATATTGGTATCAGAGCTTCTGGTTGAAACACAGAACTGGTATGGGCCGAGTATTTTGATTATATTCTTGTGGTTGAGATCAAATTCTGACCGTGAAGTTGAAAATCTTAGGAGGAATGGCATTGCAGAATCTATGCAGGAGTTAGATCATCAGAGATCAGTTGTAAGGGGTTCGAAGGATCGTGACCACCCCCCTTTGAATTCATGAGTAATCACCACTATAGGATCATGAGAGATCCAAGATGTTTGGATTGAAGGATAGGTGAACATGGGTCGTTTGATGTAAAGGAAGAAAGGATTAAGGTCACAACCATCAGATCCCATGGGAAAGAGAGTTCAACGGACAAGAGGCATTACAGGGAACCAAGTTGCACAAGAGATAATTTCCCAAGGCGGTCTCGCAATCCAAACCACGGTTTCACCAAGGGGTTACGTGTCAGCATCAGGAGAATTGTGGGGCAAAAAGAGGGTTACTACAAACCACCAATGTGTGCCCCCACAAATTGAAAGGCATGCAGTGATGTGACATGTTAGCACTCGAGTGACGAACCTTCGAAGAGAAGAAGTAGCCGGGGACCATCGATCTGTAGGAGGACACACATCAATCGATTGTGTGGTCTGGGTGAAAGCACTATGGGAAAAGGCAAGCAAGGAGAAGTTGATAATTGATATTTTCGAATTCTGGAGATCCAAAGTGAATCTCAGTCGTCTGATCCAGGAGGACACACGATAGAAATCCATGCACTTCGAGGAAAAGTGAAGGTTGAGAGTTGAGTTCTCCGAATTCTGAAGACCCAAAGAAATCATAGTCGTCGATCCATGGGAGACACGTGTCAGTAGATTGCGAGCTTTGGATAAAAACATTTCAGAAAAAGTTGAAGTCTGAATTTTCTGAATTCTGAAGGCTGGAAGGAATTGCAACTGTTGATCCTTGTAGTGGTAACTTCCAAAGTCCCGAAGTCCAGGGTTAATATGGGTCATTCGATAAGGGAGACACATGGCAACAATTTTGCCGGTATGAGAAATCAGAGTTCGAGAGAATTGGAAGTGTGCTAGTGTGGAAACTCCTGAAGTCCCAAAGCCCGAAGAGATGAAGTGGTGGGGTACGATGGCATCACTAGGAGGTGATGTGGAACCCATAATTTCTGAAGTGACGTGGCTTGTAGACGTCACCGGGGATGACATTGGCACATTGGATGTGCACCATGTGTCAATAAGTTTTGAGCATGAAGATGATTGAAATTTCAGATAGGACATGACACATGTCACCCACCTGATTGGAATACGTGTCCGCTTACCATATTTCGCTACGTAGCGATGAATCGTGGACTCTGGAGAAATTAATCAGAGAGTTTTTAGTTGAGATTTGAAACTCTCGAATCCTGGAGAGACAGAGACCTAAAGTAAACGTCGATTGTCGTATTGTTTGAAGTAGACCTAAACCATCAAATTAGGAGAATAGTTGGCGTGAAGCTGTGGATTCTAGGTAAGGACCCAAAGTAAACGTTGACTATTGGATCATCCAAAGTAGACCTAAACCGTCAGATCAAGAGAACAGGTGGCCTGAAGTTGTGGATTTCGGGTAAGGACCCGAAGTAAATGTTGACCGTTGGATCATCCGAAGTAATTCCCCACTACCTGATTCAAAAGGACGTGTGGAAGAATCCAGTTTATCTCGAGGGAAGTAAAGTTTGATATTTTAGAATTTCGAAGTTCGGAATTCCGAAACAGCCACAACCGTCGATCTGGGAGAGGTAAATATGAATTGTTGGTTCCCAAGAAGTAGATCTCAGTCATCCATTTAGAAAAACTGTCAAGATCGTGAGTTCAAAGGTCACCTCGCATTGCGGGGACAGGAGGTGCTCGAGCTTTACAAATTCACGGTCGGGTCGCAATCAAGACCACAGTTTTGGGAAAAGCACACGTGGTGGCTCGAGGTGAATTGCGGGGAGAAAAGTAGTTTGGTTCCAAACCACCTTTGAGCGTGGCCACAATCATGCTTTTGCATGAGGTCACTACCTAAGGTCACATATAAGGAGGGGCCAAGAGAAAAAAGAGCTAGCGCCAACTCTCATATTTTTCGCAAGGGCGAAGGAGAAGGTTTCGGGGGCCATTGGAATTGCACCAAAAATCCGTAAAGGCCTGTGTTTAGATATAGAACGAAACCATCAAGGTTTTGGAGAGGCAATTCAGCTCGAGATTGAAGACCCTTGACCGAGAGGTCGCGCAGCCTTAGGAGAAGGGGGTTTGCATTAAGAAACAAAGGGAAAATAAGAGGCAATGCTCAAATCAATAAGCCCATGGTTTTGCGCATCTAGTCATATGTAAATGGTTTGAAGGAAGCGCCTCATAAAGATTTAATTCGATAGAGAGTTAACATTAGAATAATACAGGGAATTGATAAAGGGTCAAAATATGATCTATTTGTGAATTGAGAACACAACAGAAGCATGAGTATGATATAATGAGTCGATCCATGTCTGTGATAAACTCATGAAGACAAAATAACCGACACACAGTCATGATTAAAAAAGAGTTAATTCATATAAAAAGGAAAAATGATATTAATTAAAGAATAATATTATCACTTAAATGAAAAGGTACCTGTAAATTTAATTGACAAATTTTGTATGATATGTATAGCTCTAACAAGATGGCTGCTTGTAGGTTTATCGATATTAGAGGTATAACCAGAGAAATTCAAGAATATAATCAGATGTTAGGTTCATAGAGGCATGACTTTTCTTACAAAAGTTGGATGGGGTACTACAAAAGAAAGAATCTTCACATGGGACATGAAGTTAGCAGGTGAATAATGTCATTAATGGGCATAGAAAGGAAACGTAAGTCTCCATAGACTTGAAGGTATATATGTGTAGACAGTTGCAAGCTTGATGTGGAAGGAAACAAATATCTTAAGAGGTGGTGTGTGAATAATCTTTATGTGTCAAGCATAGCAGTTCCAGGGAAGGATTTGTTAGATATGACTTATCTACTGTCTAAAATATTAAATCAGAGTTCACAGTGGAAGCAAGATGCCAATGATGAGGAATTGGATTGCTCTCTCACTTCAAAAGTGCCACTAAATGAAAATGGATTTCCATTAGGGAATGGTACTAAGTGGGAAAGAATGGCCAGGTGGAACGTGGATGGAAAAGTGTCCAGACCTAGGGAACCATAATGCAGATGAGAAGAATGGGAGCACACAAGGCATCAAGGATCTAAAGGAATTCAAGGACAACCAACTACAATAGAAATAGATAAATAAATAAGTGAATTGAAACAGAAATTCACTAGAGTGCATGAAGCATACAATGAATTTAAATTGCATATGCATTAGTAGGCATGCTGACAATAAATGCTTGGTGCATATGGATGTGTAATTTTTCATATGTAGATGCTTGGATATGCATATAACATGCTGGTGAACTTAGAATAGTCTATTATTATGAAATGATGTTTGAGTATGACTAAAGGATGGATTATGTATTCAGGAAAAATGATACAACAGGGTTAAATATGTGGATGTTGTTGTTGCTTATAATTACCTTTGAGGTGAATACCCATGAGGATGGTAGGAATGGTGATCAAAATGATGAAGGGGGAAGTCTGTGAGATTCTTCAAATATTAGTTGGTCAGAAAACAACAAGTAGGTTGGTAACAACCAGGCAGGTATGTATTTAGTTTCCGTTGATGCATACATGTTGAAGGGGATTGAGGTAATGATTCCCTCAGTTAATTTTCAGTATTTAAATTGATATGTAATGGCCTAAGGCCCAGGGTGTGTAAGTGTTGTTGATGCTAGAATGCACTTAGATAAAATGTTAGTTGCATATTATGTTATGATTGGTTATGGGATCATAACCAGGTAATTCAAGAGACATACTCCTTATATAACAATGAATATCCATAGAGCTAGTCATGTGTGAGACCATAATATGGTTGTATATGGAAGGGCTATAGCACTATGTGAGTTATCAATAGTATCTACTGTATATCTGATGTTTGGATTACAATTTTTTTTTCCAACACTGAAGAGCACTGAAGGATTATATTCTTGGTGTTGTGTTTGGGTGGAAAAGGAAGGTAACCAAATAGTTAGGCAAGCATTAGGAAGTGTGTGGATGATGTGTTGAATCATTAGCCAGACCTTCCAACTCATCATGGTGGAATACATGACATAGTTATGTGGTATTATGTAGTCAATGCATGGATGCATTGTGTAGATGTGACCATGGGTATTGGCACATTGATTGTTATCTTATTAACTATTGCATTATGAAAAGTCTTCATGACTGATAATACATGTGTATGTAATGATGAGTTCATTCCAATTGATAGTTGGATTAATATAAGTAATTGAATTATAGTTGTAAACAATTCTGAGAGCACTTTGTGATTTTGTTTTGAATCATTTCCAAGAAAATATATATCTTGTACATGAGATATTGACAATTTGATTGGCCGAGGAATGTTGAAATTGTAGGAGGAAAGGGGTCTTGGATATGGCAGTGTTGTAAGCCCATAAAGAAGACCAATCCTATTGCTACAAGATTCAAATTGTTATGAACAAAATATCACGTCTAGAAGTTTTATTTTTTCTATATAAAACAGTTTTGGGAATTATGATTTGATAATTACTGACGAATTGTTTTGGCTGAATGTAAATTGAAGAAATTGCAGGTAGAATGGTCTTGGATATTGCAGGGATGTAAACCCATAAGGAAGACTGATATCTGCAGCTGTAGAGCCAACCGTTATGAGCAGAAAGATCATGCTTGGAAAATTTTATTTTCTTATATAAAACAGATTTAACATTTATGTTGAAATGGTTATAATGATATCTCATGATGACTGTATGTGTATAATACAAATGATATGTTGGATATGCAATATTGACATCATGGAAAATGATACCATTGTGACATGAGAACCTTGTATCCCTATAAAACTTCTTGTGCAAGAGAACCTTGGTTAGGCAAGATGGGTTGCCTGAGGGACTGCATAGCAGAAAAGGGGATGCCTGAGCCTGGGCCTGGAAAGTGAGTGACCACAAGAAAGAGGAGAATTTGATAGCTCTTGATTGGGGTCATGCACACAATGGGTATGTCAAGGAAAACAATGATCCAAGTTAACGAGAAAACCATATGGATGCAGATCCATGAACCACACATATAAGTATTGTATTTGATTATGAAAATTTACTCTTACAATATGAGAAAGAATGATAATTTTATGCACAAATTTTGAACTTACATGCTCGCTAATTTGAAATATTGTACGAAAATGATGAATGTTGAAGATATAGAAAATTACTAGACTATGAGAGGAAAGAAGGTGATGTTGGAGAAACTAAATGACAAAGGCATGGAAGGAAGAAAGTCCAATGGACTTGTTGCAACTAGATTTTTGGAACCCACAACTCTGAAACTTCATGGTCGAGTGCACTGAAGCCGGGGAGAAGTGGAACAACCTAAGGGATTGCATGGCAGAGAAAGGGGTTCATTTATTTGGTTTGTGCAGGGCTGAGAGGGAAGGAGAGTTTGTTGGTTGGAACTGCTGCCAAAAATATAATTTCTAAAGATCATCATACATTTTTTGGGTCAGAATGCCTATGCATACATGTTTTAGGCCAAAGTGCCTATGTATATAAGATTGGGTTGGATTTCTTGTGTGAATTAAGGCCAGCGGGCCTGGAATTGTAATGTTAATAACATTGGAATGGTGTGTTGCACTGAGGACAGTGCCAAAATAAGGGGAGGGGGATTTAATATCCTGGTTCTAACCCTTATAAACTATAATGTATTATGTAAATATGACTTAGGATGGTGAGTCAGTAAAGTTGAAAAGGGGCAAGATTTCCTAGGAAATGTAACACTTCTTATCCATTAATAAAATACACCACTGGCTCCAAGACTAACAAGGACAAAAGAGATAGGGGGATATGATTCCATGAGAGAGGGGGCTTGAGGGGATAAGTCTTGTTGTTATTATTTTATTTACCCATAATTGATTTTATGGACAAGAGGGGGTTACATGAGTTTCTTGGGAGGGAGGGCATGTGGCTCTTGTCTTCATGTAATTATTTAAACATCCCTTGGGGGCTATTTTGGGGTCGTTCTTCCCTTGGTTTGTCCTCTTCTCACTGGTTCACTTGTTCTTCTTCCTCTTCACTCACTACTGCTAGTTCGTGTGCCCTTGGGATGAGCATGGAAACGAATGGAAGGAAGAGGAGAGCCATCTTTGAATGGCTATAATGATTTACTGATCATTCCTAGAGGGAATGGATGACTGTGTGCATGAACTTGATGGTAGTTTGGATGGAACTATCCACAATTGAGATTGCTTGGAATTTATAGTAGGGAGATTTCCTAATGAGTAGAACTGGAGCCCTGGAGCCCTAGAGATAAATGGAACAACCTCAGGGACTGCATGGCAGAGAAAGGTGTTCATTTCTTGGGGATATGCAGGCTGAGGGGGAAAGAGAGCTAGAAATTAGGGTTGATGTGAGGTTGGGAAACCTGAGAGCTACTTAACCAACTACTGTGTATTTAGACTTGGCCTAGGACCCATCCTTGTGGATTCATAGCCCTGGCTCAGGGGTGTCATGCTATTGAGAGTAAATGAACAAAAATGTTTGTGGTTGGGATTAACGTCCTTGGTATGTAGCCAGTTATTGAACGTTTATTTACAAAGATAAGTGCTCTCTATGTTTTCTATTTAATGTATTCCGCTTTGTATTTAATTATCTCTTAGATATGTATTCTAATGTGCCTGTTTATTGGTTATTTGTTGTGCATGGCACATTGTTTATATATTTTATGTTGTGACATGGATCTTGTCTTATGCATGTGGTGTGCATGCTTCTAACATTGTTGAGAAGTCCTTTGTTTTTGAATTAGAGATTAGAGAACTGAGTCTTGGGACTGCAACATGCCTAGCCTGCGGGTGGTTGGGTGTGTTGCATCCTGTTTAAGGTAACGTATCCCAAACTTTGGGTGGTCGGGTATGTTACAAATGAAAACCAACCTTAATCAACAAACTGCATCTCCTGCTCCTTCTTGAATTCATTCAGGAGTTCCTTCCCACTCATGAGAAGTATACTTGAAATATATTCCTTCTTTTTCTCTTTGTCTTCTATTGGCAACAACATATGTGTCCTACGATTTTTTTCTAAGGTATAAGTATTCTTCCTCCCATCATGGATAACTTTTCTGTCAAATTTCCATGGTCTCCCCAATAAAATATGACAAACATCCATAGGAATTACATCACATAATATTTCATCCCTATAAACTACTATTTAAAATTCAACTTGGCATTGTTGACTTACCATTACTTGATGTCCTTCCTACAACCATGATACCTTGTATGGGTTTGGATGTGCAGTTGTCTTTAGCTTCAGTTTCTCCACCATCTTTGTGGATACTAGATTGTCAGTGCTCCTATTGTCTATGATCACCTTGCAAACTCTGTCTTTCGTTTTGCAAGCAGTTCTGAAAAGACTTGTTCACTAAACTGGTTCCTCTACCTTCTTCTCTGGTTTAAGAATAACTTTCCTCATCATGAGGTTCTTCCCTCCTTCTGTTGCTTCTTCTTCCAGATGCTTCTGTGCTTCAAAAATGTGTGCTTCTCTTCCTCTAGTGTCTTTCTTATTCTCTGGGCATTCCCAAGACATGTGCCCTATCTTTCCATAGACATAACATATAACTTCACCTCCTCTGGATCTTCCTCTTCCTCTAGGAAAATAACTTATTCCTCCATGTTGTCCTTCCTTAGAAATTACACCTTTCTCAGGGTGACTATGATTCTTTCCATCTTCATGCTTTGGTTTCTGGGACTTCTCTCTGCTAGTTCCCTTACCTCTTCTTGAATTTCCTCCTCTGTTTCGTTAGCTTTGTTTTTTGGCCAATTTCTCTTCATCTTTCAAGGCTGCTTGATACACATCCTTGAATTTACTAACATACATCATGCTAATTTCCTCTTGTATTTCATATCTTAGTCCATTGATATACCTGGTTATTTTTTCATCATCATTCTCTTTTTGTCCAACCCTTATGTTTAGTCTGTAAAATTCCTCAGTGTATTCCTTCACTGATAAGTTTTTCTGTCTCAGATTCTATAATCTTCTCACTAGAAAATTTGGGTCATTTTGCGACGATTATTTCGATGCTCTTGCGACATTATGTCGTGGATATTATGACGAATATTAGGTCTCCCAAATGACTCTTCACGTGATGTGGCACGTGTGGAAAACTTAGTGAGTTCGATGGATCCACTTTCTAAGATCCCTTTGGCATATTAGTAGTATGTGGTTTTAGTGTGGGATGCAGGAGGAAACAATGTTACCCTTGTGGATCGATTTGGAATATTAGTAGTATTTGGTTTGAGAAAATTTTTTGGTATTAAGAACTCTTGAGTATAATCAATCTTGACTGGAATGTTATGTGGGACTTTATTTTTCAAAGTGCAATTTTGGGAGCTGACGATTGGCATTGTTACCAGGGTCGAAAAAGTTTTATTCCATCGATTCAATAGATCTGGTATAGCATGGTGTTGGGAAGTCGTATTTATTTGAATCATTAGTTTCCAGTTGCTTGTATTGAGGGTGAGAGAAAGAAATGGTATGCAAGGCATTTCAAGGTCTCACATGGTACCTCCAATTATGGAGCACATCTCTTTGTTTTTATGGATAAATTTTCTCTAGTCCGGGAGGATCAAGATCTTGACTAATATAGTTTTGTGCAACACAAAAGAGATATTGATGGGTGTGGTGAGCATAATATTTAAGGATTGAAATAAAAGAATTGGATAGAACCCTAATAAGGGGAGTCTTTGTCAAATCATCTCAATGGACAGTTATATGAGGATCCTCTATATGAAATTTACTACCATGATTATGAAGAAAAACATCATAATTTGATATTTTTCTTGGAGATGACTTTTAACATTGTGTTATGGGTATGGGAGGTCATCCTAAACACGTATAATGGATATTGTGGGGCTTCAAAAACCATAATAATTGTTGTGATAGTGGGTTCCTTTCCTAATATTTCCATTGAAGGTTTAGTTACAAGTTTTTCACTATATTCATGGTGGTTTTTGTTGCTACTCGGTTCTCCACTTTTAGTATGGAAATTCCTAGAATTTCCAAGTGGAGGCATGGCGTTATTTGGAGAATATGATGACATCTCATGCTCTCTTTTATTATCCACAAAAGTTGCATTATTTTCTTACTTATTGTAGCTTAGGTGACATGCTATCAAAACTCTCTCATTGTAGTTTATTTTTTTGACCTCATCAATGGTGTTGGGTTCCCTTTATCTTGGTATTGGTTAGTAGGCCTAATGTGTTGGCTCAAATCCTTTACATTAAGCTCTAATCATGATACTAGGGTTTTTGTAATGATCCCCCTGACCAACCTGAGGCCGGGGTATGCCACTCCAGAGAAACCACTCATGCTTTGACGCCAATTGGTAACATTCCCAGCCATCAGGTCGAGCCATGCTACTCTAGGGAACACTTTCATTCCCATACTACGGAACATACAATAGCATACCCAGTAGTCAACTAAGCAATGCCACCCAAATTTACTCTTTATACTGCATGCAACTAAGACATATACATACAACACGCTCACGAAAGATTTACATCTAGACATAAACAAACAATTACTTTATGTAGCATACGATTTTTATATTAAACTAACAGTAATTACTGACATGCATCATTTACAGGAAATTACCCATAAGCACACAAGCAATCATAGTCACATATATGATAAAATTGTAACATAGGCATGTAAATAACAAAATAACATATCCATATATCATACAATTGGTACTTATCTTAGAAATACTATCACCAATTGCTTACAGACCGTCCATGATCCAAGTGGATCATCTCAAAATTCGATAGAGTTAAAGTATTCAAATGGAAAAGTAAAGTTTACAAAGTGGAAGAGCTCTTCAACAGCATTTCAGTGACGTTCGTTTCAGGAAAAATGACCTCCAAGTGACAAAGATATGAGCAATGGAAGTTTCGACAAAGATGGTTTAAAAATGATTAAAAAAAGGTTAAAAATGATTTAGTTTGAAAAAATAACCTTGACCTTGCCAACACCAAGACCCCCTTGGTATTAAAAACCATATCATAAATCCAACATATATAAACCATATGCATATAACATATTTATATATATGTTATACGCTATAACCAAAGTCCAAACGTTCACAACCATAATGCGCCATAATATGTAATACAAACATATGATAGTGTGCCCGAAATATTTGTTGGAACTATACCATGCCACATATATTAAAACCAAATTCGCACACCATAATATATATGGTGTATATGTAAAACAAATCACGCACATATTGTGATATGTATTGAAACATAAAACACGCCAAAACCATAGTATATAATCCATGTAATATAACAAATCGCGCGAGGAGGGGAAGCCTGCGGGTTTGACCCCGGGACTTCCGCCCAGATAACAACCACGAGCTACCAATGCGCCACCACCATGGGACGTGGTAGGGAATGGCGCATTAACCTTAAGAAGTGCAACGATGTGGGGGACTTCGGAGGGTGCATGGCCCATAGCTCGTGCCCCCCCTGCCCCGCCCCTCCCCCCAAAACTATTATTTTTTAATATTTAAATGGAGCACAACACGCATCATGAGGTAGGAAGAATGAGTTTTGATGCAGGCACAGACAGGGATGCAGATCGAGGTGATGCTGCACAGTGACCGAAGTGAATTTGCATGCAGTTCGAGGTGGTACATAATTTGCACACAGACCAAGGTGGTATTTGCATGCAGTTCGAGGTGGTACAGAATTGGCACGCACCCTGAGGCCATATGCACTGTACAATCAGGGGAAAATTGGGAATAGTGCCAAAAAGGGCATTCGGAGTCCAATTTCAAAAATATATCGAGTTTATACTCAAAAGTCTAGATTGTTCGCAAGGATTCCAAATCCAACTCCAGTTTTTGCATTCAGGCATCCATACAGAAAATTTCTTACAGACCCTTTCAGATAAATAGAAAGGTATCCATGTTTATACTTAAAAGTCTCAAAATTTCATCTTGCAGCTGTTGTTGAAGTCTGTTACTGTATATGACAGACATAACTCAAAAGTCACTTTGTAAGCATTTGAATACTTAATCTATCGACCTTCGCATTTGGAAAGTGGTCTAGAGAGGTAGCCAGGAAGTCCGGTGAACTCCGTTACCAATTCTTGCTCTTAGTTAGTATGCTTACATGTTTATGTGTTGAATAATGTTCTTTAATTTGCATTCATAAAGATGGTTAACAATTAAGAAATTCACATGCAAGTAATGGTTAAATATCAAGTAAAAATTTTAGATCAAGTTGGTATCAGAGCGAGGTTAACCATTTGCTTTGTGAGTTGATGTTAACAAGATCCAAGATTCAGCATGGTGAAGGAGAACTTGAAGAGTTCGATCCAAAGATTGGATCAAGGAGAGGAAGGATGTCTTCACCAAAAGGAGAAGAAGAGGCTTCTTCTATCCCTTCTGAAGGGGAATTTCTAAAAGCTTTCGTGATAATGCAAATGATGGTAGAGGAGCTCTATAAAGATTGAAAGAAAGGTGAACAAGGTGGACCATCTCATACAGAAGATAAGAAAAAAGGAGGTGATGAAGACCCCCCTAAAACTCCACCAACTTCTCCATCTCTTCTTGATGTTTCTATTCCTTCTCCATTTGAAAAGAAAAAAACAAAAGTTGATATTAATATGCCTCATTTAAAACTTGATATTAAGTTTGATTTACCTATGTATAATGGAGAACTTAATGCTGAAAAATTGGACAATTGGATCCGTCAAATTGAAGTTTCTTGTAGGATTCAAAAGTTTGCTGAAGATGTTGTTAAAATTCAGTTGGCTTCTCTCCG
>ML861425.1:14515-29464 GCA_009831015.1 Picea engelmannii | reverse complement strand
CGCTTAATTCTGAGATACACATGGTCTCCTATTTTGAACTCTCTTGGAGTTCTCTTTTGATCAGCGTAACTTTTTTGTCGGTTCTGAGCGACTTTCAGATTTTTTTTTATCTGATCCATTTCTTTCAACATGTCGGGTCCAAAAGAAATCCTATTTACAGGATTACTCCAGCTAACTGGGGTATTACACTGTCTACCATAGAGGACCTCGAAGGGACTCGTCTTTAAGGACGCTTGATAGCCTTTGTTGTAGGCAAATTCTACTAATGGCAGGTAGTCTTCCCATTTCCTGGGTTGATGCATTATATGCATCCTTAACATATCTTCTAATATTTGATTTACTCTTTCTGTCTGTTCGTCGGTTTGAGGGTGATAGGCGGTGCTAAACAACAATTTAGTCTCCAATCCCGCCATCAGTGATTTCCAAAAATTTGAGGTAAATTTTGTGTCTCTGTCAGATATTATCTCCCTCGGCATACCGTGCAGTCAGAATACCTCTTTCATGAATATCTGGGCGATATCTATCGCCTTGCAGGTCAATTTGACGGGGATGTATATATATACACACACACACATTTTTGTCGTCCCCTAATTTTTTTTGGGATGCACTCTAGCCATCCAGGGGACGCATCCCCCTGTCCTTGTTGGTCTCTCGTCCTGAAACCCAATGCAACATAGATCAATGCTAAGCAAATTGGTAATGAGACGTACTAGACATATCAAATCCCTTAGGTGTCGTGCCCCTAACAAATCCAATATCGTTGAGATTACAAAATTGAATAAAGGTAAGGAGACGAAATAGATTGGGTATTTTAAAGCCCCCCTCTAATAAAAACCACTTGTATGCACATTGCCCTTGCTTAAGTAGAAGTTGATGGCTTTTGAATTTATAGGTTGTTTCCATCACCTACTGGCACTGCTTCATACAATTATTTGTAGACGAGTTATTTAATGTAGTGCCCAATATCAACACATATTAGTTTAATAGAAAAGCCCTTATGGATGGACATGATTTTGGAAGTTGTATGGTTAATGAGTAAAAAACAATCAATATTCTTGTGATCATAGTAGCTCAATAAATAATCACCTCCAACTCTATCATCTAGGAACTATCACAACATCCTCTTACAACCATTGTAAGAATGGTGACATGGCTTCAATATTGTTTTCTTGCTATTTACAACCATTGCAAGGATGGTAAAAAGTCTTCAACATTATTTTCTTTATATTGTTTTTTGAATCCTTGCAATGTGAGTAGTTTTGGAACTCAACAACTATCACTAAAGACACTGAAATATAAACACCATTAAGAATGTTGTGAGAGCTTTACAATTTGTTTTGAAAAACTTCATACCTAGGTAAGAAATTTTTTGAAGTGATGATTTTAAAATTATTTATTGGTTAAAATTATTGATATTTATTGTACCTTTTTTTTAATGTCAAACAAAATATAAGATTTCAAGTACACAATTTCATGCTTTGACATTAAGTTGTTGTTATTATTATTATTATTATTACTATTATTATTTTTAACTGAAACTGAAACTTGTACTAATATATAAAGGTTGTGTTGAAGCAAACAATTGGGTCATACGAAGAAACAAAATTTGGCTCATGGGTGTTAGTTTTTTTTAGCTCGGTAAGTGTCTTAACTATGCCTGTGTGTCTTAGGCTAGCTGGTGGATGCATAAAACACCTCGATCAACCTTATTATATTAGACTAAGTCTAACTTAGGCTAATCAACTATTTTTGTCCTTTGAGTGGAATGTGGGGCCCAGGATGAGTGAGGCACACCTCATGAGCTAGTGAGTGCTTTGTGGGATCCTACTAAGGGGGGAACACCACTTAGTGGAGTGTGGGGTCCAACCCAAAGAAGGTGGCTCAATCTGAGCCATTGAAGGCTAGGTTGGGCATAGATCTCAAGGCACGAGGGAGGCTGATGGAAGGATAAAGGAAGGGGTTGAGGGTGTGAAGGAGACACATTCCTCATTTGTGAGATGCAAGTGAGTTGAAGGAGGGCGCATAGGGCTAAGGAAGAGGGAAATTGGTTGGGTGGTTTGAATATCCTGTTGAGGGGCAATTTCAAGGCATTTTGGACAACTTGTAGAGGTTGAATTTTTGTAGTTTAAGAGGCCATACCTGTTGGAGTGTACTAGACCATACCAGGTCATATTTTTCAGCAAGCAAGAGGGCCAATTTGAGCAAGTCGTACAATAGTCTAGGAAGGTCGAAATTCTCAAGCCATTCAGTAGCAACAGAGAGTGATTTTCAGGAGGTCGTACAACATAGATTGTTGGGCTGTACAACAGTGTTAGAGGAATCCTTTTGTTGCATTGTACAACTGGGTGTAGCTAGGTCATACAACTGATAAAAGAGGGCAAATTTGTTGTAAGAATTTTTTGAATAATTTTATTGTTGTAATATTCCTTTGAAGCCCATAATAGAAGCCCTCCTTTGTTGGTTTTCCCCACACTGGGGTTTCCAGGGTATATCTGGTGTCCTTGTGTATCTTGTGCTTAGTTATGTGTATGCTTATGCTTTTACTTTGTTGTTATATAACTCAATTGTAAGTTATTAGCATAATTTTCAGATTTATATCAACAAGTTATATTTCTGAGTTTAGTAAATTGTTGGCTATAATTTCAAATGTCGATTTAAGGGAAAATACCATGGTATCATAGCTCAACCTTTGAGTACAAGACATGCCAAGTTTCTTGTTGTGCAGACTAGGAAGAGTAAATCAACAAGTGGGACGTATAACCAACGAAAGTGGGGCAGCCAAAGGAGCTGACTCAAATGGTTGGTCTAAGGTTCGAAGACAGACTGGAGGGTGCCTCAAACTTTTGTCCTTGGAGGGAGCGTATAAGCTTGGTGCTGGAGGAGGATGAACTATTGGAATTTGTTGAAGGGAAAGTAGTCCCTCCATCTGATCCAACACAACTAACAACCCACTTCAAGAAAGATGTAAAGACGAGGAGGATTATTGTGGATGGAGTCAAAGGCCACATTATTCCCCATCTATTTGGAAAGAAGACAACCAAGGAGATGTGGGAGGCCTTGGTAAAGTTTTATCAGTTTGATAACTAGAGTAGAAAGATGTTGCTCAAAGAGAAGTTAAAGAGCACGAAGATGGGCAAGGGAGAGTCGATGGTCACTTACCTCACAGAGTTCCTTTAGATCAGAGATGAACTGGCAGCCGTGGGAGAGGCAATGAACATGACTGAGTTTGTAAGGACAACCTTGAATGGCTTCACCAAGCAGTGGGAAGTATTTGTCCGTGGAGTGGTGGCTTGGGAGAAACTCCTTGATCGGGAGAGGCTATGGGATGAATTCACCCAGGAGGAGCTGAGAGTTGATGCCACCAAGGATAGCCAACCAAAGAATAAAGAGGAGAATGTGATCCTTTATGTGAAGAAGGGAGGTAGAGTGGGAGGTTCCAAAGACATGGAAAAAGTGAAATTCTTTGCATGTCACAAGATTGGCCACTATGCCAACCAGTGTCCCAACAAAAAGAGGAAGAATGAGGAGGAAAAGATGACAACCTCAACATCTATGGAGATAAATGAGTTTGTAGAGAAATTCGAGGATGGATTTTCTTTGGTTGCCTCTCTTTCAAGCAACAACAGATCGATTGAGTTGGCGGACAATGGGGCATGGTTCGTGGGCACTGGATCATCTCGCCATATGATGAGAATGAGGTCGATGTTCCTTAGTGTTTCAAAGAAGGGATCAGATTCGCATGTGGATCAGACTTAGATTCCAACTAGAGTCAAGTGGTTCTTTGGAGGTATGAGGTGATGTATGTACTAGATATGAGGGTCAATTTGCTCTATGTGTCAGCGCTGGAAGATATGGGGTATGTAGTGATGTTCGAGGATGGACATGTGCTCATACGGTCAGAGGGAGTAGATACCCAAGATGCAACAGTGATGCTTGGCATCAGAGAGGGTATGATGTACAGGGTGTTAGGACAACCTGTAGTTGGGTCCAAGGGGATCTTGGATCAGAGATCCGTGTCAATGGCTAAGTCTAGTGGACGAGTGACTTCATCCAAGATTGTCAACTGGTATGACATGACACTGATGGATGAGCAGAGCAGGAGATCGGATTAGAGTGCAATGGAGGTAGCGGGGATGTCTTCCAGTTCAGAGGGAGCAAATACATCAACAATAGATTTGTGTTGAATTATCGTAACTTCGAAGAATATTCTACTTATATTTGAGTCATTCTTGTATAGATCAAATCCCCTTTTGTGGATTGATCAAGTCGGGTCTTGTATAAGATCAAATCCCCTTTTGTGGATTGGTCAACATGTATTTATATGGTAGTATTTGTAAAGTCGTCCCCTAGTAATTGTAAAGTGGTTTTAGCCACTTGTAGGAGAAGTCGGCTCCATCAAGTGAAGACACAACCGTAGTGCCACCTCACAACTTGTATTTATATGTGAGGATGGTGTCTCATTTGGATACACACACTACACTAGCTTTGCAACTATGAAGAAGTGTGCAAGTCTTGGAGGAACTGCTACTGCAGCTAAGTGTGACGTCAAGAAGGTTTTTTTAGTTTGTCTTGGTATTTCTTGGTTAAGTGGTGTGGTACTCTTCCTAGTGAAGGAGAAGAGGAGGATCTTATGTTCGGTCTTTGTTCTATCTATATTGAGGAAGTTTTGTTGGGTTTTCTTCCCCACGAGGGTTTCCCAAGATAATCTGTGTCTCTATTGTTTCTGTGATTGTCTCTCTTTCAGAGATCTTATTTATGCAGCTAATGTGCAAAATGATTGGAATAATAAAGAAGAACCATAATTGCTAGTTGTATAAGTAAAACTTCAACATGGTATCAGAGCAGGCCTAAAAGAGACCAACTCACAATCCATTTTTCAGTATTCCAGTTGTTGTAGAATTAGGGTTTCTGCATAAACCCTAGGTCTGATGTTTTCTTTGTTTGAGGAGGACGTTGGAGAAAGTAACCACACCTAAAAACTTGCCCTAGGAGGGCGCATCTAGTCCCTGGATCAGAATTTTGAAATTAGAAGTTTGAGAAATTAGGGTTTCCTTATAAAACCCTAAGTTGCAGTTGTAGTACCAGTTGCAGTTGTAGCGCCAGTTTCTTCATACCAGTTCCTTCATACCAATTGCAACACCAGTTTCAGCACCAACTGTAGTACCAATTGCATTGAAATTTTTTGTGAAGTGTTGGGACTGATGTTTTATTGTCCTAGTTCGTCTTACGCTAGCAAGATACCGTCAGAGGTATGTACTTACCTATGTTTAAATTGTATCATTATTTTTAAAAGGGTACTTGCAGGACAAAGGATCTTTTTTCTAGACAACAATTGTAGATCGAGAGGGATCTCAGATCCAACACCTTCAAAGGAACTATGCACCCCAGGTTTGATTACTTTGATATGCCTCTACTAGTTATGACATTATTGTAATCTTATGAATATCCATGTTGCATTTTGATATGTTGAAGTTATCATACTAACCATTGGTCAAAATTAAAGTCAAAGTATTAGATTGATTAAAGTTGAGATTATAGCGTTTATTCCCTAACTCATATTTTTGTGAAGATAACATATTGTCTTAGTACAAAGGACAGGTTGAAGAAAATACTTATCATCTTGAATGAAGGAGACTCGTAAGAAAAGAAACAGACTCATTCTTGAGGAAAAGACTCCAGGTTTGATTGATTAAATTGATAAGATTCAAATTTACATATATCAAGTTTGATAATTGCTAAGCACTAAAGTTGTGATAGCAATTTTTGAAAAGTTTTATTATTGAACACTTGGTAGCATGTGAGCATTATTGAGATAAATGCTTACCGTAATCATTTACTAGATATAACTAACATCTCCTCTAGGAGAAACTTATTGTTTTGTTTCTAGGTTACCACGAAGGAATTATTGATCACAACACTAGAAGAGTGTTTCTCTCATTCCTTATTATTGTATTTTTTACTTTTTACCCTTGTTTCAGGCAGGTCACAAGTGATAGCTCTAAAGGAGCTATTGTGACAATTGCTCTCGCTATTGTTTTATTATTATTATAAAGAGTATTATTCTTGTTTGTTGGTTCTCCCTTGTTGTTCTTGTTTCAAGTAGGTCACAAGTGATAACCCTGAGGAAGCTATAGTGATGGTTGAAGGAGGCAACATATTAGATGAGACATGGAAGACTCAAGTCTACAAGTTGAAGCAAGCTCCAAGAGCTTGGTATGGCAGGATTGATAGTTTTTTGATGAGCTTGGGCTTTACCAAGAGTAAATTTGATCCCAACTTTTACTTCAAGATTGAAAATGATGGTCCAATTATATTGTTGATATATGTGGATGACTTATTTTTGACAGATGAAGAAAAGCTCATCATAGATTGTAAAAAGAAGCTTTCTGCTAAATTTGAAATGAGAACCTAAGTCTGATGCACTATTTCTTAGGTCTTAAAGTATGGCAAAGGCCATAAGATATTTTCCCGAGTCAAGGAAAGTATGTTGTGAAAATTTTGAAGAGATTCGACATGATGGACTGCAGAACCATGTCCACACCTATGTAAACGAATACCAAACCAGATATATGCTTTGTTGTGAACACCTTGAGTCAGTATCTAGTGGAGCCCATACATGTTCACCTTGTAGCTGCAAAGCATGTGATGAGATACCTTAAGGTGCTTCAGACAAAAAAAAACACTCCATGATGTTGTTTCAGTTTAGGGTCAGCCATGACTTCATGGCAAAGAAGGAAGCAGTCCAGTATTGCTCTCAACGAGATAGAAGTGGAGTGCATTTCAACATGTTCCGCTAGTTGTGAAGCCATATGGCTTCATAAGTTGTTGACGGGTCTATTCGATCTGGAGATGGAAGATACCATGATTCTATGTGATAACCATAATTGCATAAATATAACAGAGAACCCAATGTTCCATGATAAGATGAAGCACATAGAGATCTGATATCACTACATTCGTGACATGGTGTGGAAGGGAGTTGTAAAACTCCAATATGTTGGCACAGATGACCAGGTTGTAGATGTGTTGACTAAGCCTCTGTCTCGTGTGAAGTTTGAGTACTTCTGATACAAGCTTCGTGTTGTCCGAAAGGACCTCCCTCGAAAGGGGGAGTGATGTTGATGATACTATTGTATCCTGACCAACAACGAGTAGCTCAGTTAGGATTTTATATCCTAGGGGACTAATCATCCCTGGGCAAATCCTGAAGGTTCGGTAAGGACGGTCTGTCAAAGTACATGTGCATGTATATGCTAGTTGTGGTCAGTAGTGGTAGCTCAGTTAGGATTTTATATCGTAGGGAATCTTATGATTTCTGGGCAGATCCCGAAGGTCCGATAAGGACGATCTGTCAGAGTACCACATGGTAGCTCTGTTAGGATTCTATATCCTAGGGAATATTATGATTCCTAGGAAGATCCCGAAGGTTCAGTAAGGATGGTCTGTTAGAGTATCACAGATGTTGTTGATGATGTTGATGTTCTAGCTTCGTGCTGTTGATGTTGATGTTCCCGCTTCGTGCTGTTGATGATGTTGATATTTCAGCTTCGTGTTGTTGATGTTCATGTTCCAACTTCGTATTGTTGATGTTCATGTTCCGAACTTCATGTTGTTGATGATAATGATGTTACTCTAGCTTCACGCTACAAATGATGATGATGTTCAGTTTCTATTGATGTTGATGATGAGAAAAACTTTTGATGACCTACAGATATGACCAACAATGTCCTCGATGCTGATGACAATGTCCCCTCCTCCTGATGATGTATTGAGTCCAGTCAGTTGTTATTACTGTTGTCAGTAGAATACCCTTCTTGTTAAGGGGGAGTGTTGAATTATTGTAACTTCGAAGAATATTCTACTTATATTTGAGTCATTATTGTATAGATCAAATCCCCTTTTGTGGTTTGATCATGTCGGGTCTTGTATAAGATCAAATCCCCTTTTGCAGATTGGTCAACATGTATTTAGATGGTGGTATTTGTAAAGTCGCCCCCTAGTAATTGTAAAGTGGTTTTAGCGACTTCTAGGAGAAGTCGGCTCCACCAAGTGAAGAGACACAACCCTAGCGCCACCTCACAAATTGTATTTATATGTGAGGTTGGTGCCTCATTTGGATACACAGACCACACTAGCTCTGCAACTATGAAGAAGTGTGCAAATCTTGGAGGAACTGCTACTGCAGCTAAGTGTGATGTCAAGAAGGTTTTTTTGGTCCGTGTCTTGGTATTTCTTGGTTAAGTGGTGTGGTACTCTTCCTAGTGAAGGAGTAGAGGATGATCTTTTGTTTGGTCTTTGTTCTATCTATATTGAGGAAGTTTTGTTGGGTTTTCTTCCCTATGAGGGTTTCCCAGGATAATCTGTGTGTCTCTATTGTTTATGTGATTGTCTCTCTTTCAATTATCTTATTTATGCAGCTAATGTGCAAAATGATTGGAATAATAAAGAAGAACCGTAATTGCTAGTTGTATAAGTAAAACTTCAACAATTTGATGGGATTCGAGATTGATCCAGGTGGAGACACCTCTATCGCTAAGAGGGAGTGTTATTGTTTTTAGCTCGGCAGGTGTCTCAGTTATGCATGTGTCCTAGGCTAGCTAATGGGCACATAAAACACGTCGGATCAAACTTATTATATTAGTCTAAGTCTAACTTAGGCTAATCAACATTTTTTTTCCTTCGAGTGGAATGTGGGGGCCAAGATGAGTGGGGCACATTTCTTGAGCTAGTTAGTGCTTTGTGGGACCTTGCTAAAGGGGGTGCACCACTTAGTTGAGTGTGGGGTCCAGCCCAAAGAAGGTGTCTCAATTTGAGCCATTGAAGGCTAGGTTGGGCACACATCTCAAGGAAAGAGGGAGGCTAATGGAAGGATAAAGGAACGGGTTGAGGGTATGGAGACACATTCCTCAATTGTGATATGCAAGTGAGGTGAAGGAGGGCACATAGGGATGAGGAAGAAGGAAACTGGTTGGTTGCTTTGAGCATCCAGTTGAGGGGCAATTTCAGGGCATTTTGAACAGCTTGCAGAGGCTGAATATTTGCAGATGAAGAGACCATACCTACTGGAGGATACTGGGCCATACCAGGACATATTTTTCAGCAAGCAAGTTGGTCGATTTGAGTAGCTCATACAACAGTCCAGGAAGGCTGAAATTCTCAGGCCATTCAACAACAACAGAGGGTGATTTTCGGCAGTTCATACAACATAGATTGCTAATCCGTACAATAGTGTGAGCGACATCCTTTTGTTGGGCCGTACAATAGTGTTCGAGGCAAGCTTTTGATGGGTTGTACAACTAGGTGTAGTTGGGCCATACAACTGATAAAAGAGGGCAGATCTGTTGTAAGAAAATTTTGAACACTTTTGTTGTAGAATCTCTCCTTTGTTGGTTTTCCCCACACTGGGGTTTCCAGGGTGTATTTGGTGTCCCTGTGTATTTTGTACTTAGTAATGTGTATGCTCTTGCTGTTACTTTGTTGTTATATAACTCAGTTGTAGGTTATTAGCATAATTTTCAGATTTATATTAGCAAGTTATATTTTTGAGTTTAGTAAATTACTGGCTATAATTGCATATGTTAAGTTAATAGAAAATAACAATGGCTTGTGTAATTTCCTACTATTTCTATAACAAAAACTTGAACCATCTCCAAAAATAACGTCCATACAGATTGACTAGTTATTTCCTTTACAAATTGGCCCAACAACAACACTAATTTGAAAAACATTTACTAATGAAATGATGCATTGTTCTAAACTTCTTGCTCTCTGAAAGGTAGGAGAGAGCCTTCTACCACATCCATAGGAACTAAGTCATGACCCCCGAAATGTTTATTCATGTTTCCTCCATGTTGGAATATTGTTGCACCTTGATTGATTGGAACCAAATTCGAACGCCGAGGTAAAACCAAATACTGGAGATATTGACAATCGATTTCCAATCCATCAATTCTCCGTGTCTAAATCACGAGCAAGTTCATAATATTTGTGATTGCTTGCTCTAGGTCTGCCATTTTTGTTGCAATGTGTCGAAGAGCATCAATGTTCACTTGAGTGATCTCTTTGTGTTGACGAAGAATTTTTTTGGCCTTAGCCCAATTGGAATCCATGCTTCTCTAGAGGAGGCTACAACAAGCAACACTAAACCACACAATGCCAAGAAAAAATTCCCCGACACCCACTTTAAAGAAGACAAAGAAGAAGGGGTAAACACCTGCAATAACAAACGAAATAGCAGAAGATAAATTTCCTTCAAAATCAGACACAAAAATAGGAAGCCTGATGACCAAGAGCGACGTGGTCAAAGCCAAGAAAAGAGTTATCATCAAAGGAGAGACAAAATCCACTACTACTTGAAACCGATGACAAGCATCAGTAGAAAACCAGAGCCGAGATTGCAAACCATCCATTGGGAACCATAGAGTTGCACCTCCCGAACTACCCACAAAGACCAAGGATTCCTCACATATGAATCCCTATGTGCACACTTCGCAATGAATAACCCTTCACCACTGTCTTCCATATGTGCGAGCAGATTACATGCACTTCCACCCAACACTACTCGCCTCCACTTGTCTTGGGCCATTAAATGAGCCTTGTACCTACCGGATTATGGTATGGGGAGGAACCCTCGAACCACATTTCTTATGTAGGTACCTTCATTTAGATGATAACCCAATTTATCCCAATAATCAACCTTGGTATTAAGCTCAACCCACATTTGATGTGGTAAATCACCACTTCTTTAAACTCTGAAAGGAGGATGAGAATACAGGAAATGATGATATTAAGAGCATTATTCTCTATCGTTGACCTATCAATTATTGCATGAACCACCATCATCAAATCTCCTAGAATCATTATGATTCTATCTTATTGATCATTTCTTCCATCACGATGGAAACTCCTTTCCACTAGGAATAAGCCTCAACGATGTTGTTTGAAACATTTCCTAGTTCCCAAGCAAAGGAGACTATGTGATTTCCTTTGGGATCTTGAAGATTCCCCCCACACCTGCCACCCCTAGGTTATCCCATGAAGCCCCATAAAAAAAGAGGATACAAGGTTGTTGTTGGGCTATCTATTCTCTAAATTCTTATCCAGATTTCTTGATTGCCCACTTTGGTAAAAAGACTACATGACCACTATGAGAGGGAGGAACAACCCTAATCTTAAATTTGCTCATCCATTTCATTTCAAATTGTATATTTTAACCTTATGCAATAAATTATTGAAAATAGATTCTTAATAAAACAAAAAAGATACATTGATGGCACACACACACACACATTACACAAAGATTTTACCCTGGAAACCCAAATCAAGAAAATCAACAACCAACTTAGAGTTGCACCTATAATCTTCTATTCATCATCATTCTTCTCCATTATTTACAATACAATATATAGGATCCCGCGACATCCAAAACCCTTAATCCATGGACCAATATTAGTCAACAACCCTATTTCCTTATTCAGAATTAGAAAACCATCAACAAAACTGTGTGTTGAAAACCGCCAAAAGCAGATGCAAAAAATCGTCATTTTTTCCGGGGACCCAAGGCGCCCATCCCCACCCCCTACTCTCATATTAGTGTACAACACCTGGGATCAATTTTGCAAAGAATATAACACATACCCAAAATTCTCTCACTTGTTTTCTTTTCATATAGGGGTTTATAAGATTACATAGTCAACAATCCAGGGCAAAAATTCCCTTAAATCCTCTACACCAAGAGAACTTCTCAGTGCTCACAGATTTTTTTAATGAATCCACAACATTATCCAAAGTGTCCACTTTCATCAACAACACCTTCTTGTCTTCAACCATGTCTCTCACAAAGTGATACTGAACATCAATATGTTGTCTTTGAATGCTAAGCTAGGTTTTTCTCCAGGAAGATTGCACTTTGATTGTCACAATCAATCCTTTTAGCTTTTTGTACCATTCTAATATCTTAACACAATCTGTGTAACCATATTGCTTCCTTACTTGCATGAGTGGTTGCCATGTATTCAACTTTTGTAGTTGAGAGTGCCACTACAACATGTCTTTTTCTCATCCCCAACTGATTGCTCCCCCAAACAGGTTAAAGACATACCCGCTTGTATATATTTTGTGATCCATATCTCCAGCTCAGTCTGCATCAACAAACCCATGTATGTGGAACACTCTATCCAATCATGGTCTTCCTTGGTAGCACATTCCATAACTAGTAGTGCCACCAAATACCTGAAAACCCTCTTTATTGTTGCCAAATGCTCCTTCCCTGGTTTTGACATATACCTGCTCAAAACTCCCATTGCATGTGCAATGTTCGGTCTAGCACAAACTATTGCATACATCAAACTAACAACCGCTCTCGCATACAGAACATTGGACATGTCCTCTTCCTCTTCATGTGTCTTGGGACCTTGATTCACATATAACTTTACACCTACATGAATAGGAACCCTAACCAGTTTACATTCCTGCGTATTAAACCTCTGCATATTGTCTTGACATAATTTCCTCTGATTTAACCAGTGTTTCTTATTTGCTCGATCTCTTTTAATTTTCATGCCTAAAATGAAATTTGCAGCACCAATATCCTTCATGTCAAATTTAGAAGACAACTAAGTTTTCACATCTTGGATGATCTCCTCATAGTTTCCTATCAGCAACAAATCATCCACATACAAGCCGAAATAAATAAGATTATCATCGATTAAATTGAAATACACATAATGATTCGATTTGCTCCTTGTGAAGGCAAGTCCCAACATATAAGTATCAAATTTTTGATACCACATCCTTGGTGATTGCTTTAATCCATACGGGGACATTTTCAACGTACATACCATCTCTTTCTTTCCCTTTGCAACATATCCTTCTAGTTGCTTCATGTAGATTTCTTTTTTCAGATCCCCATCTAGAAAATGTTGTCTTCACATCCATTTGTTCTACTTCAAAGTAAAATGCAACAACAAGAGATAAAAGAAATCTAATTGAAGTTAATTTAGCAACAGGAGAAAACATTTCACCAAAGTCAATTCCCTCTACATGGGAATAACCTTTTGCTACTAATCGAGCTTTGTATTTCTCCACTTTGCCTTTTGCATTCAACTTCTTCTTAAACACCCATTTGTTTCCAATGAGATTTATTCCAGTCGACAACTCCACTATATCCCAAGCCTCATTTTTGTTCAAGGCTATTGCATTTTTCCATAGTTTTTCATCCTCTGGATCCACTACCTCCCTAACAGTTCTAGGATCATCATCAGTAATAAACAAAACAAAATTTTAACAGAAATTAGGTGGAGCATACATTATTGATTACCTTCTTTCCTGAACTGATCTCCTCAATATTGGAGTATGAGGATCTTCTCCTTCTTATTCTTGTTCTCATGTAGTGTATGATTTGTCATCCTTCAAATCAAACTCTATTTTCCCTAGTTCTTCCTTCCTTGGTAGGACTTCATGTTTGAAAACATCTTTGATTTATCTAAATACCACATCTCGACTATACACTACCTTCTTAGTTTCTGGGTTCCAAAGCTTATAACCTTTCAAACCATCTTTATATCCAATGAAGATACACTTTTCATCCTTTTTATCTAAGCTTACTCTTTTTTTCCTTTGGAACATGAACATAGGCATCACAACCAAATACCCTGAGATGTGTCAGAGAGGGTTTATTACCAGTCCATAGCTCATGTGGAGTCATGTCATCCAACGTTGATGAATGTGATCGATTCACTAGGTAACATGTAGTACTCAATGCCTCTGCCCAAAATTCATGTTCTAACTCGACACCACTGAGAATGCACCTTACTTTTTCCATCAATGTCTTGTTCATTCTTTCTGCAACTCCATTCTTCTGAGGTGTATATGGAGTAAAATTTTTCCTTTCTATACCACACTTTTTACATAATTCTTCGAATTCATTTATGCATTATTCTCCACCATCATCTGTCCTCAACACCTTAATTCTCTTCTTTGTCTGATTCTCCACAAGAGCCTTAAACTCTTTAAACTTGTCAAAGACTTCAGATTTATTCCCAAGGAAATAAATCCAAGTATTCTTAGAGAATTCATTTATAAATGAGACAATACACAGATTTTCCCAGTGATGGAACCGACACGGGTCCAAAACATCATTATGCACGAACTGTAAAATTCATTTTTCCCTCATTGTACCAGAGGGGAATCTTACCCAGTTTTGCTTCCCATATACAAATGTTCACAAAAACTAAAATCCAAAGAGCAGTTAGACATACCTTCAACTATACCTTTACCATGTAGTAGTTGAAGGCCCCTCTCTCTTATATGCCCCAATATTTGATGCCACAACATAATCTTTTCTCTAGAGAATGTAGGAGTTTTTTCTTACTCAACTCCAATCTCAGAAAGAATGGAACTATTGCACCCATCGCTAATAGTGCTTCCATGCAACTTATACATAGTTCCAATTCAAACTCCCTTCAGTAACACCATTGCTCCTCAAAGCATTCTGCACGTTTTTTTCTCAAACACTGTTTTTACCCCGGTATCGTCCATTTTGCTTAAATAAATCAAATTTCTGGCCAATCCTTGGATGTGTAGAACACCATGGAGTGTTATAATCCTTCCATCCATGAGCTTCAACTTGACTTTTCCTCGTCCTATTATTTTGGCTATCGAGTCATCACCTAGGAAATCATCACCTCCATCATACCTTTCATATTTGCAGAACCACTCCCTATGAGGAGTCATATGAAAGGATGCACATGAGTCAACCAACCACGCCTCATGATATGCATGTGTGCTTGAATAAGCCAAGTACACTTCCCCTCCTTCTAAGGAGGTTTTTTCTTCTATAGAAGGAGCGTCTCTGGATCCCTTCCCTCTCTCAACACTTTTGGATCTACATTGCTTCTTGTAGTGACCTTTTCCACATCTCCAACATACATTTACAAACTTTACGGGAGA
>ML861424.1:0-18857 GCA_009831015.1 Picea engelmannii | reverse complement strand
AAAATCTCTATTACAATTGACCCAAAAAGGTCCAGCCCTTGTTCCTTCCTTCTATTGTATATTTATACAGATTTACATATGATGGAATCTCAATCGTTCCAGGATTTTCAGTTACAACAAGAAGGAGATCAATCGTTTCATTTATTTATCTCTGTCTTTATTTGGTACCAGAAGCCTGCCCTCTCGCATGCTCGGTACAAGTGACACATCTTTCCACCAGCCGAGATATCAACCTTGAAGGTTCCGCTTGACAATTGGCCTCAAAAATGTAACAATCTCTGACTAATTGCGGCAACCTTTCTTCCATCTATCGGTCTAGGGTGTCAATAGCGCACAATTGCACACTTGGTTTAATCATACATTTATCTATTTGAACTATGTCTGCCATAATTACTTGTGAGATTTCGACCGAATCTCTTTCTTCTTTTTCGTTTATATCAAGCGAGAGTTTCGTCATATCGATTTGGCTCAACGTCTCAGCATTACTCTCGCTATCAATACCTAACAGATTTCCGTCTATGGAACCGAAAGCCTCTTCACAGGATTTCCTTACCTTCTTGGCTTGCAATTTGCCTTCTGATATGCTGCGTTCCCATTCTTTCAACAGAATATTACCTCGGGTCTGTTCCGAAATGGAAGACTTACAACTTTTTCCCGATTCCCTGTTTGTCGTAGCTATTACAGCCTCTTGAAATGCGACCCGAGCTGCTCCAGCTTCTCTCTCTCTGACAGATAAGTTTTCTAATACTTGATCAATAAGCAAACAATTGTCCCGAATCGTCTCTACCTTGGCAAGTAAACTTCGTTGGGCTGCAGAAACTCTGCTCCGAATCTCCATAGCCTGGGACTGGAATATCCCGATATTTATGATTTGACTTTCGGCGAACTCTAATCTAACCTGTAGCTGCTCAATCAAATCTTTTTGTTGGCCCACCTGTATCTGACTGTTCTGAGCTACCAGCTCTGCTTGTTCGAGCTTAGCTTTGAACAGCTCAATTCCCTTTTTGTCGGCCATTCTTGCTTGTTCTATTCCTGCGCTTGCCTGGTCCTTGGCAGCCTCCTCTGTTGTGGCTAGCTTAGCTTCTAGGGTTTTGATTAGGCAATTTTTTCGCTTCAGCTAATTTTTCAAAACCCCGACTGAAAATTGGTTCGTCGTAGCATACGCCCCTAATGTCCCGGCTATTTTTGTCGCAAACTCTTCTTTCTTCTTATCTTTCCCATCGGTCAACACCTTGAACTTCTTGGTCGTTGATCCCTCTTCTTGATAGAATTCTCTTTTTACCACAGCTTTTCTCTTTTTATCAAAAAAGAACTCATTTGGAGGGAGCTCTTCCATCCTTATAGGTCTCAATTCTTCGTTGAAAATCCACCCTGCGTCTATGTTCCCTTGAGTTGACTGTAAAGGAGTAATGGAGGCAATGGGATCTCCGATTTGCTTAGCTGACTGGCCTGGAGTGGTAACTGGAGTCTGCTTTTTCGGCGGATCGAGAGTTTTTATTTCCGGTTTCGGACTCTTAGTTTGCTCCTCCCCGTCCTGGCGTTCTTCCTTTCTGGGTGCTGAATCTTTTGAGCCTTCGGCTCCTTTTTGCTGCACCTCTAATGTTATTGGATTTTCACCCCGCAATACTGGGGGAAGACAACTCCGTCGATGTTCTTGGAATTTTAAAACATCAGCCCTTTCTTCAGGAGCCAGGGCTTGTATCCGAGCCAAAACCTCAGCGTAAGATCTCGTGCCTCGGAAAATGTCATCCGAGGGAAAATTTTCATGCTCAAACCTTTTAAGCCCGCAATTGGCTAAGTGGTTACTTACGACCCTATGTGGATCGTGCTTCTTGAATTCAACATGAACCAATTTCAGGTCTTCCAGGGCTGCTGCCTCAGCTTTAGCATGCCCAAAATCTAACAAAGAATAGGAATGCAAATGAATAGGAAAAGGTGGCCATACCTTCTTAGAATATCCCTTAAGCTCCTTGCTTATGCCACCGATTACAGTTTGTCTAGCAATCTCACAACAAGCCAGCCTATCGGGTATGAATAATGGCAAGGCATTCGGAGGAATAGAAGCACCGAAAACCCTGAGATATGAAAATTATGCTTCCACGTACCAGTCGGCTATACTGCTCAGATTTACCGCGATACTGTCTGAGATCCTGGGTGGCGGGTGGCCGAAGATAGTGACATGCAGCGGTACCATCACCCAGTTAAAGATTTCATACACAAAATCTGAGGCTTTGTCTTCCCACAACTTTGAATGGTAAACGTGGATGGGCTCAGCCTCCGATGGAGTCCAGCTCCAACTCATCAAGGGAAAAGGTGTCAGACAACACACGGCGTCCATGATATACGCGGACATAAAGAATGAAGCAATCTTTCCGCTCTCCTTCTGCTCTCGATACTCTGTAACTCGACTGGTCAAACTATCGGATAGTAGTTTAGCCCAGTCAAAGGAACAGCCTTCGGCGACCGAATGAATTAGAGGCACCCACTGAAGGAAAAAATGTGTGGTGTCCTCTCTTCCATATAACCTGCAGGTCATCATAGCAATATATTTGAACTGTGGTTCCAGAGAGGCTATTGAATATATACCATTACTGTCCGCCCTGAACTTCGCAGGGTGTGAAACCCAATCTTTGATTAAACCAGACATAGTCTTGTCGTATTGCACACATTCCTTCTCTTTGAAATTCTCCAGAAATTCGGCATTGTAAACAAAGTCCGACACGGCTGGCAACTTGTACATGGCCTGCAATTATTCGGGTCTAAAAGTCCCAATGGTGACCCTTTGTTCGTTGACGATGGTTCTGGTTGGTATATCTACATGGTCTAATGCCCACCGAATCATATCGTAGTAAGGGAGCAGACGTGGCCTAGCCGCTACTTTATGCATTTGAGCCTGGACGACGATCTTATACTTGGTGATTAGGTCGTCTTTTTCATTTCCACTAGAATCATCCGAAACATCTACCAATTCGGACTGTAGAACCTCAGAAATATATGACCAAGTCCTGACAGAATCGACACTTCGAGGTGAAGTATCAGAAACGTTGTCTGAACCTTGTCCTGAAACCTCAACAGTGGCTTTAGACGTTTTTCATGGGGCCATGGCAGGGGATTCTACTTTAGCTCTCCTGCGATAACAATATGTATACATACAGAAATTAGTTCGCTCTAGAAAGGTTTGCTCTACATAGAATAAAAATGAAACTTGTGACAACAAATAAAAGATCCATGCCTTCGACCATTTAAAGCTAGGTCGTCCTTAGGAACAGAACAGTCAAATCGTTCTTATGTTTAGCAATAAAACCAAATCCTTACTTGTCGATTCGCCTCGTTTCCAATTAATGTCTTAGATTTTGACAGTTTGTAATGCAAGTTGGCGCAGGGAAAGTTTTAAATTGCCTCGTAAACTGTGCATATTAATTTTCGTATTAGAACACTGGCAATGCTGGCTTAACTTAAATAATCGGGCCTTTTTGAATGTTAATTAATCTTTCGACGCTCGCCTCATCGGGAGTTTTTGCTTTAACCCTTTGAACCTCTAAGACCCGAGATTGCGATAATTAGCTTTGGTTAATAAAAAACATAACCATGTTTAGGTGTTTAATTAATTACGTGGTTACTTCTATCGCGACTTCGCGACTCGGAGCTTCGAAGGTATAATTTTTGAGGGAAAACACGCCGAGTTACGAAATCCCGACAGGGCTTAACCGCAGTTAAACCTTTTACCTTTAACATTAACCCGGGTTACTTTCACAAGAATCTCGCGGTTTCGGCTATCGGGGTTACGACAGTAATACTTTTGGAGCTAGCAAACGTCGAGACACAAAATCCCGATGATGCTCAACTGCGGTTTAGAGTATCTTTAGTCTCGGTAAGGATCTGGGTAAACTTTTTAAAACTAGTTCGTCGTTTCGCCTCTCGGGACTTGTAAACTATGTGATCTATAACTCCCGACATGCGACATCCCGAGGTTCAAAAGTAGACTCATTTAAACGATTAAAAATAAATCTTGCTTTAAGAGTATGATAATCGTCGTTGCTTGCGCGATGAGACTTCTGAGTTTTTTTTTTTGGGAAAAATATGAAGACCGACTTTCGATTTCAAACATTAAGATATGAAATTTTAAACAGGCTAAAAAACAAAGGCGGCTCCAACAGATGTTATGATAGTATCCGATGTTGATGGATAGTGATACAGTGATGCTTCTACAACTTACAAAATCGATATTCCAACATAGTGGGAGACTGTGGTGAGCAGAGATGTGATATTTGATGAGGATGTGAGATCTTTTGGTTCACAGGATTCTCCTTCGGTGATTGAGGAGAATGTGGAGGTTGTTCCAAATTCAGAGACTCGAGATGAGTCAAATTCAAAGACTCAAGATGAGTCAAATTCAGAGAGAAATGAGGTACGATTGGGGGTGGATATGCCCTCAACTACTCCAACACGCAAGAGACCAAGATGGCTCACTCAAACATTGCAGGAGGCTCAAGAGCATGTAGAAGTGCCCAGATCTTCAATGAGGGAAAAAATACCTCCTAGGAGATATGCTAGTCATGTCGCATTGTTTTCTTCCATCCATGAGGCTTCCAATTGTTCAATGGAGGAGAGATGTGATACCTTAATGGAGGATGATGTTGAGATTTGATGCAGGAGCATCGTCAGTGAGCACACGTGGCACAAAAACTCAGCACCTGGGGACCATTTCGGAATCTGAAACGCTGGGAGTTACTGTGAATCTTTTGGCGTTGATTGGAAAAACGGAAGAAGATCAAGCGCTTGGAAGCTGATGATCACGAGTGATCTGGGAGTTTCACTCCTAGCCTTGAATGTAACGGAACTTAGGTAGCAGTTAGGTTTTCATTTCGAGTAGACGAGTAGTCGGGGGGAACCCTAAGGACCCTCTGAGATAAATAGAGGTTTTGTACGCCCAAATGAGGCTGCTGCGAGTTAGTAGGAAACTTCTGATTTTTTAGTTGTTGTTTGATCATAGTTGTAGCCATTTACTTTTGAATGAATATAACAGAAGAAAATTGATCCAAATGTATAGTGTTGTTACTATTTGCAATTCCCTGTTATTTTTATTTTCATGAATGAATGAGTTTTCGTTTCGAGTATCTGAAACTGTAAGATGTTAGTATAAGTTTCAATTGTTCTCTTCTGTAAGTTATGCAAGGAGTGCATGTAAGAGAGTCGTTTTTTACTTGAAGCTCATAAGAGATAGCCTGGAACTTTTGTATGCAGAGTGTGCATGCTAAGCGCAATGAGTGCGCGTAGAGGCGAACTTGTTTCAAGTTTGAAAGCTCAGGAGATCGAGCGCAAATTGTGCCAAGAGGGCACCAGAAAGTCTTTTGAGAGACGCAGAAGGGTCGAGTCCCTTAGAAATTGAGTAAGTTGAAAACTCAGGGAGAACAAGTGCAAGCTTGCACGCAGAGCACAAGTGTGCGCCAGGGTGAAGTCAAAGTCCATTGACGAAAGCTCAGAAGGGATAGTGCTTTCCAGAAGTGTAGACGAGGTCCAAGAGACGGACTCGTAGGAGGAACAAAGGGCGAGGCCTTTGGATACTTAGAAATTCTTCTAAGTCAGAGGAAGTCGGAAGCTCAAGAGGGAGAGCGACAGTGGTCGTTGGATCACCAATGCAAAGGACCAACAACCGTCCAATCAAATCAAGGTGCATGAGCCTTAGCGTTTCGCACACGCAAGAGCGGGCACTTGCCAAAGTTCCGAAGTCCCGAAGTAATTTGGGACCGTCCGATCGTCCGAAGTAAATCTCAACTGTCCGAAGGAAATCTCAAGCATCGGTTCGTCCGAAGTAGATCTGAATCCTCAAATCTGAAGAACAGTTGGTGTGAATCTATGGATCCCGAATAAAGACCCGAAGTAAACGTCAATCGTCCGATCGAGAGGGCAGGTGGCATAAATCCGTGGGCTCCGGGTAAAAACCTGAAGTAAATATCAACCGCCCGATTCGGGAGAATTAGATCTGAATCGTTGGTTTGAAAGAGGCAGATCTCAGTCGTCGGTCCAGAAGCACCATCAAGATCATAAAATCGATGATCACACTCGATTGCGGGGCCAAAAAGTGCCCGGACATTAAAATTTTGAGGGCGGGCCGCAATCGAAACCACAGTATCAGTGAAGAGGTACGTGGCAGCTGGAGGTAAATTGCGGGGAGAAAAGCGGTTGATACCAAACCACTCTTGGGCGCACCCACAATCGTTCGCTTACGCAAGGACGTAGCCCGAGGTCACATGCGACAGGGAGCTAACGAGAAGAGAGCTCGCGCCTGAAACATGAGAGTTCAGTCACACGAAGAAGGAGGTCGCAGGTGCCATAGAACCTGCAACAGAGAACCGAAAGGACCTGTGGTGATTCGTAAGTGAGACCATCAAGGTCTCAGAAAGCCAATTCGGCTCGGAGTTGAAGATCCTTGACCGGGAGGTCGCGTAACCCTTAGAAGAGAAAGGGGGGGTTGCATCAAGCGGTATCAAAGTTGAATTTTGCTTGCAAATGGCAGGCAAAGGAGAGGAGACAAAAGAACTCGAAGTTGTACTCTGTGTGTGACAGACAGTCAACACAATGCCACCGAGGAGACGAGTGGAGCCACCTTTAGCCAATCGGACTGTAGAAAGGGAAATGCGAGAGCTTCGTGCAAGATTAGAGGCGATGGAGGCAGCGCAGAGAAGGGCACCTGATGCTGGAGACATCAGCGATGCAGAGAGTGAAGAAGTAGAAGTCGAAGAAGTTGCAGGAGAGAATGTTACCGAAGAACGCTTGCTGAGAGCAGTTGTTAGATTGGGAGCCAGAGCCAAGATAGAGGTCCCAATGTATGAAGGCAATTTGGATGCTGAAGAGTTGCTGGATTGGATAAGATCCATGGACAAATATTTCGACTATGAAGATGTCGATGAGGAGAAGAGGATGAGACATGTTGTCACCAAAATAAAAGGTCATGCAACACTGTGGTGGGATGAACTGCAGGCTGAGAGGAGAAGCAAAGGCAAACAGAAGATAAGAATTGGGACAGAATGGTAGCCAAGATGAAGGCTAAATTCATGCCCAAAGATTATTAGATCAATCTGTTCAGGAAGCTGCAGAACCTGAGGAGAAGGGTATGACAGTTAAGGTGTACACAGAGGAGTTCTACAAGCTGAACATCAGAACTGGACAAAGAGAGAAAGATGAAGAAAAAGTTGCCACGTATATAAATGGCCTGAGGTATGAAATCCAGGATGAGATCAGCATGATGTCAATAAGGACAGTGGAGGATGGTTATCAGTTTGCACTGAAGGCAGAGGAGAAGTTGACCAAAAAAGAAAGCTAGCGAGGCAAAGGTAAAAGCCCAGTCCCGAACAAAGGCAAGGGAGTTGCCCATGACAAGGCACATAAATCCAAAGACAAGACTGAGAAACCACATAGTCACTCGGAAAGAGGAGGAAGTTCCCGAGGAAGACAAGATGGTGGAAGAAGTTCTTCTAGAGAAAGAGGAAGAAGCAGAGGAGAAGTAAGGTGCTATGCCTGTGGAAAGACAGGGCACATGTCTTGGGAATGTCCCGAGAAAAAGAAAGGAGGAGGTGAAGCTCACATTTTGGAAGCATAGGAAGGAATGTTTAAGCAAAAGGAGCAGAGGATGGAACATCCCTAATGTTGAGAAAGGTTCTCTTAAAACCAGAGGCAGAAGTTGAAAAGTCAGTGCAGAGGAACAGGGTCTTCAGGACAACTTGCAAGACTAAAGACAGAGTATGCAAGATGATAATTGACAGTGGGAGCACTAATAACTTAATATCCACAGAGATGGTGGAGAAATTGGAGCTGGAGACAACTGCACATCCGAAGCCATACAAAGTCTCATGGTTGCAGAAAGGACACCAGTTAATGGTTATTAAACAATGCTTGGTTGAATTTAAGATAGGAGGATATAGAGATGAAATTCTATGTGATGTAATTCCCATGGATGTATGCCATATTTTGTTGGGAAGACCATGGAAGTTTGACAGGAATGTCATTCATGATGGGAGGAAGAATACATACACCTTGGAGAAGAATGGTAAGACACACATGTTGTTGTCGATAGAGGAGAAGAAAGTGAAAGAGGAAGCCAACACAAGCATACTTCTCATGAGTGGGAATGAGCTCCTAAAAGAAGTTAAGAAAGAACAGGAGATGTAGTTTGTTATGGTGAGGAAACCCAAAGTTATCCTTACAAGTACTTGGATTGATGATTTGCCTGAAGAAGTTTAGGAATTGTTGGATAATTTTGCTGACATAGTGGTGGATGAGCTGCCTAACTCATTGCCACCCATCAGAAGTATCAGCCATCATATTGATTTGATACCAAGAGCAAGTCTGCCAAACAATGCAACATACAGACTGACACCTCGAGAGAATGAGGAGGTAAAAAACCAAGTCCATGAATTGTTAGACAAGGGTTTGGTCAGAGAGAGCTTGAGTCCATGTGCAGTACCAACTGTGTTGAGTCCAAAGAAGGATGAAGGATGGAGAATGTGTACAGACTCAAGAGCCATTAACAAGATCACCATCAGGTATAGATTTCCTTTGCCAAGAATGGATGACTTAATGGATTGTTTAAGTGGAGCAAATTTCTTCTCTAAGATAGATTTGAAAAGTGGATATATCATATCACCAGATAAGGATGAGAGAAGGTGATGAGTGGAAAACAGCCTTTAAGACAAATGAAGGTTTGTATGAGTGGCTTGTTATGCCATTTGGCTTAACAAATGCCCCGAGTACTTTTATGAGGTTGATGAATGAAATACTGAAAGATTTCATTGGCAAGTTTGTGGTTGTGTATCTGGACGATATATTGATCTTTAGTAGGACTAAAGAGGAGCATTTGAGACACCTGACACTAGTGATGAGGAGACTACAGCAGGAGAAGCTATTGATAAATCTGAAGAAGTCCTCTTTTATGAAGACAGAACTCATTTACTTGGGTTTTGTGATCTCTTCAAATAAACTGAAGATGGATCCAGAGAAGGTGAAAGCAATCAAAGAATGGCCATCACCAAGGAGTATGTTTGAGGTAAGAAGCTTCCATGGATTAGAAAGTTTCTATAGGAAGTTCATCAAAGATTTCAGTGGAATTTGTGCACCAATGATGGATACAGTAAAGAAGAAGCACAAGTCTTTTAAATGGACAGAGGAGGTTGAGAGGAGCTTTAATATACTGAAGGAGAAAATAACAGAACGACCAATTCTGATCTTACCAAATTTTGGAAAGACATTTCAAGTGAGATGTGATGCAAGTGGAGTTGCAATTGGAGCAATTTTGAGATAGGATAATAGACCGGTTTCCTATTTCAGTGAGAAGCTGAATGAGACCAAGAGAAAATACTCCACATATGATAAGGAGTTTTATGCCATAATTCAAGCCTTGAAGAAATGGAGACATTACCTTGTTCCACAGGAATTTGTCTTGTATAGCGACAACCAAGCTTTACAATTCATAACCAGACAGGAAAAATTGAATCAGAGGCATGCAAAGTGGATTGAATTTATGCAGAATTTCACTTTTGTCATAAAACATATTGTTGGGAATGCTAACAAAGTTGTTGATGCATTGAGCAGGAAATGTTTGATTCTGCAGGAGTTTTAGGTGAAGACCTTAGGGTTTGAACACCTTAAGGATATGTATCGTGATGCTCCAGACTTCAAGGAAGCATACGAAGCATGTGCAAATCCTGTGTTGAGACACAGGAGCCAGTGGACAGAGTATATGATTCAAGAGGGATTGTTGTTCAAAGGAAATCAGTTGTGCATACCAAAATGCTCAATGAGGGATAACCTTTTGAAGGAAAAGCATAGTGGGGGATTGGCTGGACATTTCGGCCATGATAAGACATTTGCACAGTTGAGCAGTTCATACCATTGGTCAGGTATGAGAAAAAAAGTGATAAAGTTTGTGAACAGATGCAGAATCTGCCAACATGCAAAAGGAAAAAGACAGAACACTAGATTGTATCAACCATTGCCAATACTGGAGAGGCCTTGGGATGCAATAAGCATGGATTTCGTGTTGGGACTGCCAAGAACGCAAAGAGGATGTGATTCCATATTCGTGGTGGTGGATAGGTTTTCAAAGATGGCACACTTTATCCCATGCCAGAAGACCAGTGACGCAACAGATGTTGCAAATCTGTTTTTCAAGGAAGTTATGAGACTTCACAGACTACCGAGAAGCATTGTCTCAGACAGAGACACTAAATTTGTTGGTCAATTTTGGAGAACATTGTGGAAGAAATTGGGGACAGATTTTTCCTTCAGCTCAGCTTATCACCCTCAGACAGATGGGCAAACTGAGGTGGTAAACAGAATTTTGGGAAACTTATTGAGGAGTCCGGTCACTGAGCATCATAATTGGGATCAGATTCTGCCACAAGCATAATTTGCATACAATGACTCACCCAACAGGAGCACTGGAAAGAGCCCATTCCAAATACTGTATGGAATGCAACCCAGGGGAGTATCTGAGTTGAGAGACTTGGAACAGAGCGAGATCAGAAGCGTTGGAGCAGAAGATTTTGCTGCAGAAATGCAGAGCTCCATAACCAGATCAGAGGACAATTGTAGAACTCTAACCAAGAGTACATGCGCAAAATTGATCAACATCACAGAGAACTTCAATTTGAAGTAGGAGATCAAGTTCTAGCACATCTTAGGAAAGAAAGGTTCCCTAGGGGAACATATAAGAAGCTGAAGATGAAGAAGATAGGGCCATGTAAGATATTAAGGAAGTTTGGTGCAAACGCCTATGAGATGAGCTTCCAGATGATGTGGGCATATCACCCATATTCAACGTTTCAGACCTGTACCCTTACAGAAGTTCAAGAGAAGATTTTGTGGGAGAAACAAATGCCTATAGCAGAAAAACCACAGATGGAGAAGATCATTGATCAGAGGATTAGCAAGAAGACCAGGAGAAAGACCCATCTTGAATATCTGGTCAAGTGGAAGGGACACCCAATAGAAGATGCCAGTTGGGAAAATGAAGCTGATATCTAGAAGCATGAAAAGTCGATGCAGGAGCTCATGGACAGAAGTCCATAAATTTTTGTCTAGGGGAGTATGATGCAGGAGCATCGTCAGTGAACACACGTGGCAGGACAACTCGGAGCCTGGGGATCATTTCGAAATCTGAAACGCTGGGAGTTACTGCGAATCTTTTGGAGCTGATTGGAAAAACGGAAGAAGATCAAGTGCTTGGAAGCTGATGATCACGAGTGATCTGGGAGTTTCACTCCTAGCCTTGAATGTAACAGAACTTAGGTAGCAGTTAGGTTTTCGTTTCGAGTAGACGAGTAGTCGGGGGGAACCCTAAGGACCCTCTGAGATAAATAGAGGTTTTGTACGCCCAAATGAGGCTGCTACAAGTTAGTAGGAAAATTCTGAGTTTTTAATTGTTGTTTGATCATAGTTGTAGCCATTTACTTTTGAATGAATATAACAGGGGAAAATTGATCCAAATGCATAGTGTTGTTACTGTTTGCAATTCCCTGTTATTGTTATTTTCATGAATGAATGAGTTTTCGTTTCGAGTATCTGAAACTGTAAGATGTTAGTATAAGTTTCAATTGTTCTCTTCTGTAAGTTATGCAAGGAATGCATACTGAATGCAAGGAGTGCGTGTAAGAGAGTCTTTTTTTACTCGAAGCTCAGAAGAGATAGCGTGGAACTTTTGTATGCAGAGTGTGCATACTAAGCGCAAGGAGTGTGCGTATAGGCGAACTTGTTTCAAGTTCGAAAGCTCAGGAGATCGAGCGCAGACTGTGCCAGGAGGGCACCAGAAAGTCTTTTGAAAGATGCAGAAGGGTCGAGTCCCTTAGAAATTGAGTAAGTTGAAAACTCAGGGAGAACCAGTGCAAGTTTGCACGCAGAGCGCAAGTGTGCGCCAGGGTGAAGTCAAAGTCCATTGACGAAAGCTCAGAAGGGATAGCGCTTTCCAAAAGTGTAGACGAGGTCCAAGAGACGGACTCGTAGGAGGAACAAAGGGCAAGGCCTTTGGATACTTAGAAATTCTTCTAAGTCAGAGGAAGTTGGAAGCTCAGGAGGGAAAGCGACAGTGGTCGTTGGATCACTGATTCAAAGGACCAACAAACGTCCGATCAAATCAAGGTGCGCGAGCCTTAGCGTTTCGCACACGCAAGAGAGGGGACTTCCCAAAGTTCCGAAGTCACGAAGTAATTTGGGACCGTCCGATCATCCGAAGGAAATCTCAACCATCCGAAGGAAATCTCAAGCGTCGGATCATCCAAAGTAGATCTAAACCGTCAGATCTGAAGAACAGGTGGCGCGAATATGTGGATCTCAGATAAAGACCCGAAGTAAACATCAATCGTCCGATCCAGAGGGCAGGTGGCATAAATCTGTGGGCTCCGGGTAAAGACCCGAAGTAAATATCAATTGCCTGATTCGAGAGAATTAGATTTGAATCGTTGGTTTGAAAGAGGCAGATCTCAGGCGTCAGTCCAGAAGCACCGTCAAGATCGTAAGATCAACGACCACGCTCGATTGCGGGGCCAAAAAGTGCCCGGACGTTAAAATTTTGAGGGCGGGCCGCAATCGAAACCACGGTATCAATGAAGAGCTACGTGGCAGCTGGAGGTAAATTGCGGGGAGAAAAGCGATTGATCCCAAACCACTCTTGGACGCGCCCGCAATCGTTCACTTACGCAAGGACGTAGCCCAAGGTCACATGCGACAGGGAGCTAACGAGAAGAGAGCTTGCGCCTAAAACCTGAGAGTTCAGTCACGCGAGGAAGGAGATCGCGGGTGCCATAGAACCTGCAACAGAGGACCGAAAGGGCCTGTGGTAATTCGTAAGTGGAACCATCAAGGTCTCAGAGAGCCAATTCGGCTCGGAGTTGAAGATCCTTGACCAAGAGGTCGCGTAACCCTTAGGAGAGAAAGGGGGGTTGCATCAAGATTGATACTAGGTTTGCAACTGATGGAAGTATTATAGAGTACAAGGAGGATGATGGATTCTCTTAGATACAGGGAGTTTCCCTTGGATTCTCTCTGATAGAGGGAGTTGACCATGATGTTACTCTTGCTTCAAGATTCTCTCGAGATGAGGGAGTTAACCTAGTTCATGTTGGTTCAGTCTTTGAAGGATTAGAGGTACATGAGAGAGATTCTCATGTTGATATGTTTTTTATGGCCTTGCATAGGTTGTTACCTATACCATGAGCTTTGTGTTCCAGGATCGAGGAATTGACTTGTGCAGATTTTTCTCTTTATGACTTTGATAGATGTGATCGACAGGTCTTAATCTTGTATGGGGATGTGATTATCTTTGCATGATGTCCTTCATAGCTCATGATGTGGTGTACATTGATTTGGCTTGTGATGGTGACTTGAAGGGTGATGGAGTTTGGCGGGTTGCTCTTGTTCCAGGATTATGTTCCTTCAAATTTATAGATGGTCAGTATTCTTTAAAGGATCAAGATGTTGCGATAGCATGGGTGACAGGTTCTTTTTAGGAGACAGTGGTTGATTCCAATACCACAACCAGTATAGATTTGCAAGTAGCAGGTTTAGTGTAGTTGCAGAGGGAGTCAACAAGTCTCAATGAACACTTTCCTTGTAAAGAGGGATTGTTAGTTTTACGAGTTACTCCGAAAGTGTTTACATCATGTTTGGGGTGCTTCATGAGATTCAAGGTACATGGTGTATGTTTAGCCCCCGAATGGTCCGAGTTGGATTGGCGCATGGGAGATGGTCTGTCATGGCTTTACACAGTCGAGACAACGTGCAAAGAGATTGCTTGACCTCAGTTAGGTGATGGATTGGTATTCTTCCCTTAGGTGTTGGAGTTCTCTTGATAGTTTGGTGGACACCCTTCATGATAGCCACATGGAGAGTTCACTTGCTTGGAGAATTCCCTACTTGGGAGGAGGGACATTGTGGATCTTGCAGGAGGGAATAAGGCCCTAGATAGCATGGGTTTCCTTGGATTCACATTCAGAGGCTTGGAGTTGGCTCAAGGACACCTCGGCTACGGTAGTGTTCTTGCAAGGGGCTACTAACCCAATGGAGTACATTGCTTAGGAGGATCGATGGAGTTCGTGGAGGCTTGTGACAAAGACATATGGACTTACCTTTAGTAGTTACATCATCTTGGCGCCATTAATGTGTACGACATCCCCTCAGAGCATGACACATGTACTTTGGAATGGAGCGTCTCACTTATGTTGACCTACAAGTACTCATTGTAGGTTATTTGTAAGGGTTTGGGAGCACATTGTACGGTTGGCATCCCTTATCTCTCATATATATAGAGGAAGGAGAGAGTCCTTTTATCATCATTTTTTTGTACTTAGCTTCTTAGAGAAAGTCGCTAGAGTTTCCTCATGAACCTTAGGAGGAGTTATGAAGTATAGAGGAGACGTCTTTATTGGAGCTTGATCCTTGTGAGTTTCTAGGGTTTACTCTTGTGAAGAAGACATTGGTGATCACTCTTCTCCCTCTCTTGGATCTTCTTGTTACTTGGTCTTCTTAGAGTATCTTGGAGGTCTAGGGTTAGGGTTTATCCCTTGGAGGTTTGAGATTAAGGTTTTTTGATAAAACCTGGGGGTATCTTTGGTGGAGAAGAAGAAGAGAAGAGAATGACTTGCCTTGGAGGATGTGTTGGAGTGATTCTTGAATATTGGAGGTCCTTGGTTAAGCTGGGTTTTTCATTGTTTTCCCTAGCTAGGGTTCTGGAGAGCTAGTGGGTTTGTCCTAGCCTTGAGAGAGGGCTATGGTATGTACTTGAACTTCATCTTGAGCATATTCATGAAGTTTTTAGTGGTTTAAAACTTATGCAATTTCTAGATTTGATTTTCAGCTATATATGTTCATGTATTGTCATTTACAGCTATATATATTTTGATGATTTGACATAAGTAAAAGAACAACTTGTTGAGTGATTTGACATCATTATTGAGGAAAAGGACTTGTTTGCTGCTTCTATATCTGTTGTTTTACTGCTGTTATAACTGTTGTAAAAGTGAATTTTTAGATCTAGTTTATGTGTGATAAGTTGCCCTAGAGCACTGAAACTTATCAAAAAAGTTTGGTATATTTTCTCCTTCAATTGCCTAGAAGATTGGGCCATTAGAAAGTGAAATATTTTATCTTTTCTGCTACGGTTTTATACTCTTTCATAAGAGCCCTAAGGCTGCAAATTCACAGGATTAAGATCTGTGAAACCTCTAGTGAAAGAGGTGAAATTTCTGTTTTGCATTAAACACTGAGATAGCAATTTTATGCCGGAAACTTCAACAAGATCCTCATCCAGATTATCAGAAAAATGGTTGGGGAGAATAAGAAATCATGGGATGGTTGCCTCAAGTTCTCACTATGGGCTGTTCATAATACATATCACTATGAAATGATCAACCAGTAAGAGTCCTTTTGACCTAGTATATGGTTTAGATATGATTTTCCCAATTGATTTGAAATTACCAGTCTATAAATTGTTGGAAGAGTTACTACTAATCGTGAGGCTTTCCAAGCTCATTTCAACCACATTGCATACGTTGATGAAGAGTGGTAGGCAGCTTAGGATCACTTTGTGGACTATCAAGGTCATGTGAAGAAAGTATTTGATCAGAAGGATAGAGAAAAATGTTTGCAGGTGGGAGATCTGGTATAGCTATGGGACAAGAAGAATTAGAAATATGGAGACCATGGAAAGTTTGACAGTTTATGGTGGGGTCCATACCTCATTGATGCAGCAGCTGGCCCCAACACTTTTTATCTTATGGATTTCAATGGAGAGAGAGAGAGAGCAGCTACCAATTAATGGGCAGAATCTGAAGTTGTACTTTCCATAAGAGCTTTTTTGACTGAAATAAAAATTAAATAAAAAACAAAAAAGAGTATTTTGGGGGGTTGTACAAGGTAGTTAGAGTCAATTATTGCCTTTGCCTTTTGCTGATTTTTCATTTTCATCCTGCTGTTTTTTATTTCAAACTGTTTTTATGTCCTTTATTGACTTGTATTTCTCAGTTTCTGCTTTCAGTCAACTTCAAGTCAATTCCTTTTCATTTTTCAGCATAATACGTTGTTCTCCACATGTATGAGTAGCAACAGGGTCTCTATTGTCCCTACTTTCATTCCTTTCCTACACGTTTTGTTGTTTGGAGTTGAATCATAGAATCTGATAACATATTACAGCTGGCCATTCTTTAAGATTTGGTCTAGGTCAAGCCTGGATGAGGGCATCATTCATTTTAACTGCATTACTTTGGTTGAGTATCGAGTCTGGTTGGCATGGTAGTGTTGAAGGGACAATAGGAGGCATCTTGAGTCATATGGTTGTCTTGTCTCTTCATGATCTTCATCAAGTCAAGCCTAAGTCAACCCTTGTTGGTCGCTACCTCATCCAGCCATAGGGACATGGCACCATTTGGTGGTACTTCACATGTGCTTCATGCTGGTGGAAGGTTTTCATCATTGCCTTTCTCCTAGTAGGTCATTCCTCATCGACTACAAAACAGTATCTAAGGACTGGTCCAGAAGCCACCGTGCCTTGACGATCGTTAATCTCGTGGGCAGTAGTCTCGCATCTGACAGGACTAAGCATCATTGGGTTCTAATCAGATGAGCTTCATCAATGTTCGACTTCGACTCATTTTTTGTTGAAGTTTGAGTAGCTTCGAAATATATTCTTATTGTATCAATATTGTATTAGACCAAGTCAAAACCCTAAAGAATAATATTATGTTATATTTGTAAAGTTGGCCCTATTGTGACTTTGTAAAATTCAATTGTAAATTAGAAAGGGTAAAGTGTACAAGTCGGCCCTAACCTAATTCTGGGTGGCTCAACTTGTATTTATAAGAGGCTAGGCGCCTCACTTGAGGAACACACAACACAAACTCTCTCACCCAAGGAAAAGTGCACAAGTCTGAGGAGGAGACGCAGCTACAAAGGAAGGGTGTTCTGGTAAATGTTTTGGTTATCTCTTGGAGGACTATCTTGGTCTAGTGGTGCGCTACTCTATTCTGGTTAGCGTTTCTGGTCTATCTTCTGATTATCTTCTGTTTGGTGAGATCTCTCTTGAGAAAGACATTGTACTTGTTGACGAATCTATATTGAAGAAGCTTTGTTGGGTTTTCTCCCCCACGAGGGTTTCCCAGGATAAATCTTCTGTATACCGTGGATGTCTTTCTTTCAGTGATCCTTATGCATGCAGTTATTGCTCTAATAGTTTAAACTTAAAGAATATTGAATACACTTAACTGCTTAAGAGAGATTTTAACATTTTTCACACTGATGGGTTGTGCTCATACCTCAGAGCCCATTAGCCTTATCGATGGGTCTCTTCACGCCTGGCAGATATTTTTATCATTGGCATTTAACCGGGTGGCTTCCTCCCAGGTGTCAACTTCAGCTCATTTTCCAATAGGAGGAGCATAGATATTCGGTGGGCTGCAGGTTGTGATAGCGGTTGCAAATGGGCATGCATGGTTGTTTCCTCGTTTCAATTGATCATCAGAGGCACCATGCATTTGACTCCATTTTCCAGTGGACAAGCACTTTGCTAGAAGCCAAGTTTCCATGGATCAGTTTTCAGAGCAGAGAGTACAGAGATTCAATCGTTCTCAACACCCCACAAGGGGATTTCATCTCCTTGAGTCGTCATTGTTAACCCACAGATTGCCTACGCAATTGGAGTGTTAAGATCCAACTAGATTCCATGAAGCTGGTTCCCTTATAGATGCATCCAAGTCTTCACAATGATCAGATCTTTCTACAGAGTCAGTATCATTAGATTTGAAGAAACTGTTATTTTTAGCAGTTCTCTTATTTTCTAGGAGCCAGAGTTTTGTGGCCCGCATGTAAGAGATTTTTACATATTGCTGGTTCTTGCAATTCATTATGTCAATGAGTCTATTTCGGGCAACATGTAAGCAATTGTAAAATTTTTAATTAAAATGAAGTACCAAGGCAAGTGTTTCTCTTCCCTAGGCGCCTAAGGGGAGAAATTGTCGAATGTGGGTCTTAGTCAAATTAATTTGTGAGATGCAAATTAAAAAATAACTTTATGATTAAAGTGAGGGTGAGTGAAGAGACACCAAATCTCAGCCACCCATCTAATCTAATCTCAGCCGTTAGATTAGAAAACTCCTCACCTTCCCTCATGAAGTTGATTAAGGCAAGTGGGCGCACCCATTCTTGGGTAAGAAGTTGGAGAAATCTTGGTGAGATGCCAAGAGGCTCTTGGTGAGATGCCAAGAGCAAGGGAAGAAGAAGCAACAGCAGTCTTGTTGAGAGAGCAAGAGACTCTTGGTGAGATGCCAAGAGGTTCTTGGTGAGATGCCAAGAACAAGAAAGTTGCAGCATTCTTGTTGAGAGAACAAGAGAGAGCAAGAGAGAGGTTGAGCTGAGAAAAGAGACAGCATTTGCCGAAGGAGAGAACGCATCCCAAAGCAAAGAGAAGTACGGATTTCAGACAGCAAGGAAGAACAGGCCGTACCGTACGGATTTGTGGAGGTCATACAGCATGTAATGTGCACAGAAATTGAGGACAGCAGCTGCAATTTCTGAGAGTATTGGCATGCATTCCAAGGCTGCCATACAACATTTGTTGGCACAAAAATTGAGGTAACTGCTGTAATATATTTCTGAGTGTATTTCCGTACAGTTCGTACAATCTTAGCAGAGTTTTGGCACGAATTTCGTGACAGTCCGTACAGCATTAATTGTCATACAGTTGTACGAATTTCTGGTTCAGAAATTGAGGAGCAAAGCTACAGGAATGTCCAGATAAGTTTGTGTAAATATTTGAAGATGAATATGCTGTAAAAGAATTTCTCAGAAGCTCATAAATAATACAAATCCCTCTCTCA
>WSFP011413414.1:0-24159 GCA_009831015.1 Picea engelmannii | reverse complement strand
AGAATCCACTTTACTACCTCCCAATGTTCTTTATCTGGATTGTTCATATACCTACTCACAACTCCCACTGCATGTGCAATATCTGGTCTTGTGCAAACCATTGCATACATCAAGCTGCCAACTGCTGATGAATAAGGGACCTTGGACATGTATTTTATCTCCTCTAGTGTCTTGGGACACATTTCCTTAGTTAATTTGAAATGGATGGCCAAATTTGTACTAATTGGTTTTGCATTCTACATTCTAAACCTTTCCACCACCTTCTCTATGTACTCACCCTGAGAGAATGTCAATTTTTGATTTTTCATGTCTCTTGTTATTCTTATACCAAGGATTTTATTTGAAGCACCCAAATCCTTCATCACAAATGAATTAGCTAATTTATTCTTGAGCACATTTATATCCTGCATATTAGACCTTGCAACAAGCATGTCATCTACATACAATAGCAAGATAATATAACTTCCATTTTCTAGCTTTTTAAAATAAACACAGTGATCAGAATGACATCTACTATAACCTTGTTCTGTCATAAACCTGTCAAACTTCAAATACCACTTCCTTGGAGCTTGTTTTAGGCCATACAAGCTCTTCTTCAACCTGCATAACAAATTCTCCTTCCCTTTGACCGCATACCCCTGTGGATGCTACATATAAATATCTTCCTCCAAATCCCCATGGAGAAAATTTGTTTTTACATCTAATTGTTCAAGATGAAAATATTCTACTTCTACAAGACTTAAAATAGTCCTAATTGAAGTCATTTTAACAAAAGAAGAAAATATTTCATCAAAATATATACCTTTCTTTTGTGTAAACCCCTTTACAACAAGTCTATCCTTGTATCGTTTTTTTCCTCCATCTTCTTCCTTCAACTTGTAAACCCATTTATTCTGCAATGCTCTTTTTCCTGCAGGAAAATGAACCAAGTCCCAAGTCTGGTTATTTATCAGGGAATCCATTTCCTCTTTAATTCCTTGCTCCCAATTATATTTGTTGTCTACCTACATTGCCTCTTCATAACATTCTAGTTCACCAGAATCAATCAACAATAAATAATACAATGAACGAGAGTATCGTTCAGGGGATCTACTTAACCTGGTAGATCTTCTAACAACACTTGCAGGATTTTGAGGTACCCATTGCTCCTATTGTTGTACATTTTTATTTTCTGGTGCCTTTGGAATTTCTTTTTCAGTAATCTCATCAAGCATTGTGTATTCTGGTTTTTCTTTTTATTGTATCTTTCCCTGCAACTAATCTTTGTACATGACCTTCTCATTGAATATGACATCTCTACTCCTAATGATTTTTTGATTTTCATAATCCCATAAGCGATAACCAAAATCATTAACACCATACCCAAGACTCAAAAATATTATCTACGGAAAGAATCAAAGCATCTTGTAACGCATCACTAGTTACATTTGCTTCCCAATTTTTCGTCTGTTGTCCATCTCTTTGTTTCTTTGGAGCTCTGTAGTATTTCTTCAGATGTCCTTTCTTCCCACAATTTTAGCACTCTATCTTTCCAAATCTGGATTTGGATCTTCCCTTCCTAGAATTCTTGTGGTTCCCTTAGCCCTTTCCTCTATCATTTTGTCTTCCCTTGTTCTCCATGTTCAACGCACTACCTGATGTCTCACCTGTGCTTTTCCATCGCATTTCCTCACTAAGGATAACACCAACAACATCATCAAATTTTAAAGTATTTGAACCAGAGACAAAGTTACTTACAGCCATGACCAAGTCATTCCATCTTTCTGGAAATGAGCACAAGATTAGAAGATCCTTGACATCATCATCAAAGTCCACTTTTACATAAATTAGTTGATTAGTAACCATATTAAATTCATTTAAATGATCTGCAATAGACCCACCTTGTGAAATATTCATATTAAATAATCTCTTCATTAGAAATACCTTATTGGACGTCGAGGGTTTTTCATACAGTTTATCCAATGCATCCATCATCTCCTTCGTTGTCTTTTCTTTCGAAATATTGAAAGCCATCGACGCTGCCAGGCTTAGCCATATCGTTCCTAGTGCTTTTCTATCAAGAACCTCCCATTCTTCGTCCTTCATGGTTGTCGACTTCTTTTCTATTCCACCCAATGGTAGGAATAGATCCTTCTGATATAAATAATCTTCCATTTGCATCTTCCATAAATGGTAGTTTTGGTCGTTAAATTTCTCGACCCTAAAATTTCCATCTTCCGCCATTGCTCCCACTCGAACCAGGAACCCACTTTTCTTGCACGTTACCTTTCACTCTGATACCAGTTGTTATAAAAACATGATCGTGGAGCAATAAAATAAAACAAATGTGGAAATAAAACACAGAAGATACACAATACAATAGAGACACAAATATATGTGGTTCACCCAGTGTGGGCTACGCCCACCAGATACATTTTCAGGTCCTTCCTTTATTATTATCCAGCAAATGAAGGGATAAAACCTACAACACACCCTCTTTCACTTCCTCTTCTTCTCTCATAGTCTCCTCACTTAGAATACAATATTCATAATGATTCATAGCCGCAATACATTTCCCTCATAAAAGAGGGTTGCATTCTAGGGAAAAAAACCCTAACATAACTTCTATCATTAGATATGTGACCTTATAATGAATGGTCTATATTTACACTGAAATTACCATATACATTTACAAGTCAATTTTCCTTTATGGGATTTTCCCCCAAACCTCCATCGGGGAACGTTGTCCCTCGAACCACCGTCGGGGGCCCGCTTGCCCCCAGACCCTGTAGATGGGGTAACTCCCCTCTACACTCCCCCGTGTGGAGGAGTGTACATTCTTCTTAGGTGTAAATTATTCATGGGGTTTAAACACAGCTGAAAAGAAAGACCTCTAAATCATGAAGATAATCAGGCTCCACAATCAACAGTTAGCTGCAGATTAAAGTTTGATTTCTTTGGAAATTGTTTGATCTTCAAACGGTTAGTGATTTGTTTTGTCTCTAAGTTACCCATATCCATATGTATTTTTCCCATAATAGAAATGGATACCATATTGGGAACTCTCCTTAGTAGGTTAGCCTCTAGTTGATTTGTTTGTTTTCTTTTTTTTTTTACTTTTTATGATGCTAAGTTGAGTAGTTCAAATTTTCCTGAGTTTGTTTTTTCTTTATCATGATTGTTAGATTTAATTTCCAGCTCTTTTTGAAACTTTTTAAGTCATATATGTGCTTTTCTATGTCATCGTTTGTGTATATACGCACTTTTTCTTTAAGACACTCGTGTACATACACACTCTGCCTTGGAGAGAGTCATGTGCATCTTCAAAGAAAAGGTTTTTTCAATATTTTCTTCCTTTTTGGGGTGTTTGGCTTGGTCTTTGGGATCTGCAATGGGTCATTTGACTCTGGTTTGTCTGATGTTAGTTATATAAGTTATCAAGTTAGATATTTTATAAAGAAACGAAAAAATATTCGATTTCTTTGTTTTATTGCTTCAAGTTTGTGTGAGCGGTTTGGGAGTACATTTCTAAATGGTCTTTTCTATTTAGAATAGTTATGTTTACTATCCTTATAGTTTTAATAAGTTTGGGTGGTTCTCTTTATTTCTCATCTTGTCTTTTTCTTGTTTTTCTTTGAAAAGAAAAATTAGTTTAGTTTTTCATTTTCTCTTTTGCCTGAAAACAAGAAAACAAAAACAGCATAGAGAGTGTGCTTTGTGATTTTATTTTCAGTATATACCTTCTAAAGTATACTATATTTTCTTGGTGCTTATTGATTTCAGAATATACCTTGAATTATTGAAGAACTTTGATTTTTGCAAGTGGTAGTTACAAGTTTCGTTGAAAAGGAAAGTTTAGTTTTGCTTGTTTTCATATAGTTGCATTGCATCCAGAAAATTGCAATAGTATTAAAATGCATCTAAATGGAAATGTGCATTTCTTGCATGGCATTGAAAGAATAAAGATTTTTCATTTCTTTGAAGTGTTCATAAACACTATTTTCATTGAATAATAATCTGATTTGATAGCAATGTTCTTAAAAGTGCTTTACTTTTCTTTTGAGTCTCTAAACACCATAAAGTTTCATGTATGCAACCTTTGAGTAAACAACACCCACTAAAATTATCACAAAACTTGAAATCAATTAGACTTTATATCTCTAGGGTATACAACATTGTCTAGGTGCAAGGCCTTGGACTAGGATTGGAGATATAACTCTCAAAGGCCATTAAAACAAACATAGGATTCTAAAATAGGGAGATACAAAATACAACTTTTGTATAAGTATAGTTGGGAGAATCCTCTAACATGAGAGGTAAACATGAGGTCACATGAGGAAATTTCAAGGAGATAACCCTTTTTAGGCTTGATCGAGTGTTATGGATAGATCGTATATGGGGGTTTTTCTAGTACCCATATCTCCTTTAGAGGTGGTGCTTTCAGAGCTTCGAGATTTGTTACCCATCCCATATGTTTGATAACAATTGTTGACTATACCCCTTGGGAAATAACTACGAGTTGGTACCCTTAGTATATTTTCCTAGGTATCTCAAAGATGACTACAGGGGGTTTCCTGTGGTACCTGGGGAAGATGTCATATCACATTATTAGCACTCCTGGAGGGTTCCTCATAAAGAGAGGGCACTTTCACTGGGAAGAGCTAGTTAGTGGAGATCGGGGTAACAACCTCTGACTCATTCATTCTTTGGTTAACTAATCTTAATCAACCTATGTCATTATCCAAAGGGCCTTTTCCTAACTTCTTTGTTACTGTAGTCTCAGGACCTAATCCACCCGAGTTGGGGTAATGAGGAAGTTGTTTGCATGTGTTGTTTCCTTATGACCTTTTTATAGTGGTGTGCTATTTTTCCATAGAAGACCTTAGCAAGTTCATTGATAGCCACATTGAGACACTGATTTAAAGTGGATGATCAACCGCTTCATCGATCTTGCAGGTTTCAAGGCCTTCTGTCTGTAAGAGTGAATCTCCATCACCTCCTTTGATGCATCAGCTTTATCAAGCCGACACTTTTGCATTGATTGGTCCTATTGACATTGTTTAGATTGAGACCGCATAATCAAATGGTTCTGCACCAATATAGGTTACGCATATATCGAATCTCGAAGCTAGACACTTCATCAAACCCTTTAACCCTCCATTGATTAGATTAGATAGTCATGTTCTTGTGTGTCTTATGACTTCAGGGTTGGATAACACTGACGATCACCGTCTTCAGTGGGCCATTTTTGAAGGCACTTCAGATATGTTTGGGTCAAGGGACCTTGCAACCCCCACTTCGGCTATAGCCAGGGGAGGAATTGTACCTCATTTCCTTTATGACCAAATGATTGATGTGGTTCAAACCATGGTAGTTGTGTCGACCAGTAGCTTTACACCACTGATTGTTGGATCCACTTATCCTCTGAGTGGGATTATTGTTTTCCTATTATATCTGATGTTTTTTTTTTGGAATTTCGTCTGTAGGCATGCAAAACATATCAACTAGTTCTCATCTGATTCCTCAAAATCTTAACGTTGGAGCAGGTATTTCTTCAACTCCCTTCCTAGTTGTTCCTTGGGGTGAGGGGAACATCCCTCCTTCGTTCCCCTCACTTGGAATTGGGTCCTTCCCGTATTTTTCCCCTAATCCCTTTATGGGATGGGGAAATGTTATGGGTGAAGGATTTCAATCCTCTGGCATGCCTTTGTCTTCTAATCCTTCAATTATGTTTAGTGGGTTCGAGAGAAATCCCTTTGCTTTATATGGAATGTCGGTAGAGGGAAACACCTTCCAAGGTCAATGGAATCCTATGCAAGGGTCTTTCCCTTCACAAGGGATTTCATCAGGGGGAACTCCCTTCTAGAGTCAATACAACCCGACACAAGTGGCTTTCCCTTCGCAAGGAATTTCGATAGGGGCAACCTTGTTTTATCTTATGGAAACTAGATGGGTGGAGGTTTTCCTCATTTTAACCAAGGATATCAATGTTTTAATCAAAACCATGGCTTGTCAATGAACTCTTCCTGGAAACCTAGTGTCAGTAAAAATCCAGGGTATCCTTTTCTGATTGTTAATTGACCCGAAAGCTCTAACCTTGCTAGTTGGAATTCTGAGCCATAGTCGAGACTTTGGTTTATGGAAATGTTAAACTTTCCAGACCTATCAAAACTCATGAACGACCCAGCATGACCTGAATTGGCCCGCAATCCCCACCAAGTTACCCTTAGACATTATGAAGTTTGAGGGTAAACTTGGAGAGGATCCGAGAGATCATGTGATGACGTTTCATTTATGGTGCTCATCCAATTCATTGAGAGATGACTCCATCCAAATACGTCTCTTTCATCACACTCTCATGGGAGTTGCAACGAAATAGTATATCAAGCTTCTGGGCTTGGCATTTCGCACTTTTCATGATTTATCTTTGGTTTTTCTTAACCATTTCCATCTTCCATTCAGGTACAATGTCGACACCGATTTATTGTCTACGCTATAAAAATACAAATCCACTCATATTTAAGATCACATCCAAGAGTGGCAGAGGTGAAAAAGGATGATAAAGACTAAGATCCCTCCTTAGTGGTATATCAATCTTCAGGGCTTGGAATTTCACACATTTCATTATTTAGCTTTGGTTTTTCTTAACCATTTCCATCTTCTGGTCTAGTACAATGTTGACGTTGATTTACTGTCTATGTTGCAGAAAGATAAATCCACTCGTATTTCAGATCACATCTAAGAGTGGAGGAGGCGAGAAAGGATGATCAAGGCTAACATCCATCCTAAGTTCGTTTTGGAATGGTTTTTAAAATCCTTCTTTCCATATATCTCTAAGGATGTTCCTACATCAGGGGTATCCTCTTAGGAGGAGGATAGTTTTAGGGCCCAATAGTTAGATTTGATCTATTCGCATTCTGGGATCCTATATGAGATCTTTTCATAGGCACCAAGGTTGGGTATTGACCCATCGAAAATAAATTATGTACCACATGGAAATGGCATCGTCGGTTTCGTCAATAGCGCTACCACAAATCTGGTTTCAAACCAAATGAAACAAATGATAATTCATCCAACTGCAACTAGTCAAACTATGGCTTTAATCATTTCCACCGTCCAATTGGAGAATGTACATGTTGTGCAATCGACAAACACAAAGGGAAAATAGCAACCTAGAGGGAAGAAAAAGAGTAAAGATAAGAAGGGAGGTGGAAACAATAATAAGAACATTAAATTTGATGTTAACGTTGGAGGGGATAAAAAGGAAAAGAGGAAGGTAAATTTTCCATGCAAACTTTGTAACAATGATCACTTTACCCATCAATTCTCCAAGATGGAAGAGGCTCAATGCCTATTCGAATAGTAGTAGCCTATTGTGTTGAAGAACCCATTCTCTCAGGGACAGAATATGACGATGGGATCTTCCAGTGGAAATCCACAATGGGGCACCCAAAATGCACCCTTATCGGATGGAACCATTTCAGTCATCAATATGGTGAATTCTAAGGTTAATGTCTCAAAATGGATCGAGCATTATGGTGATATTGAGTCAATACCCAAAGTAAAAGAAACTTCTAATCCCTGGAATTATCTTCACATAGAGAAGCTTAGGGGGGATACAATGTGGCACATACTTAAATGTGTGTACAAGCATTTGTCACACAATCCAAATACTCGAGCCATGACCAACTATTCCATTGTTGAGAACTTATCTCAAATTCCATGTGTGATGTCATCCCTAAAGGTGCTTCAAAGTTTCCCTTTGCAACGAAGTGCATTGTTATTCGCAATAGGAGATATTGACTCCTCGAGCTTATAAGTTATCAATTTTGATACTTCATATGCGAAGCCTTGTATTCCTTATCCGATTTCCTTCCAAATAAATGTTGTGTATGCCAAGCATGTTATTGGAAGAACTATCATCAATGAAGGTGCTTCAACATGTCTAATGTCATTTTCTTGTTGGAAATCCATCGGCTCTCTTGAGCTCACTCTATTTCCCATGCTATTAACTACTTTTGATGGATGTTTGTTTAGGCCACACAATCTCATTTCCTCCTTCCCTATCTAGTTGGGGAAGAAGATATTTTTTGTATAGGTGGAAGTGGTCGATGCTTCACTCGACTACAATCTATTTCTAGGAAGGATTTGTACATATGCGATGACAAATGGTGTTTCATCGGTATTCCAAGTTTTTTTCTTCCCTCATGAAGGGAAAATAGTCATGATAGACCAAATGTCATTTAGTCGCATTTACTCTATGATGAATCTAGGATCTACTGTCACGTTGATCAAAACTTCTCAGAAGGAAACTGAGAGCATTGGTGTTGGGATGTATCCTTAATTAATGGGAACTTTTAATTTCTCGATGCCTATTTCATATATTAATGTTGTTTCAGATAGCTACCAAAATTCAAGCTCTTCGATCCCCATCACTTAAGTGAGTTCATTTCATACGATGTATTTCAAGGATCCCTAGATATTACCCTCGCCATGTGATTTGGTATAAGGTATTGTACATGTTGGGATTGCTATGTCGTTGTCTACAACTAAGATGTCTTATCGAATTATTCAACAAGCTCTTATAGATTTTGACCCCACTCCTTCATGGATAGAAGAAGTGGATCATCTCACAAAGCTCGTCTAGGCTCTGAATTCTTCCAATTCACTATATTGTCTTGATGTTGTGTTGCCTTATGATGAAGCTATTCTTGAGGCAATGACAGGGCCAGAGAAGCCTTAGGAGAACTTGCATCATCGATCTTATTTCCTCCCATAACTCAATCAAGTTGAAAAGGGAGAATTTTGATCAACTTTGAATGGAGGTGTTGATCTCCTTCTGAACCCCTTAGCAAAGCATGGTGTCTAAGTTGAGGGTAACATGGACAACATATCAAAAACCATTTTGATTGACATTTCCAAGACCCTTGGCATCGTGGAAAATGTGGTTATCGATGTGGATTGTTCCCAGGAAGAGATCTACATGTATATTTCTTTGTTTAAAGAGTTTCACGATGTTTTTTCATGGTCCTATAAGAAGATTCAAGGAATTGACCCTTGTATTGTTGAACACGAAATTATAACATATGAAAATGATAATCCAATTTGACAAAAGTTACGACCTATGAATCCAAGAAAGGTGGCAGCAATCAAGGCAGAGGTAGAGAAACCACATAACATTGGTTTCATCTATCCAGTTCCCCTTATTGAATGGGTGTCGAAGCCCATTCTAGTAGATAAGAAGTAAGGAACCATTTGCATCTATATTGATTTATGTGATCTGAATAAGGCATGCCCTAAGGACAACTTACCCACACCATTTATCGATCAAATTATCGACGTGTCTGTGGGAAGAGAAATATTTTCATTTATGGATGGATTTTCTAGTTACAACCAAATTCAGATCTTACTTGAGGATAGCATAAAAAGACGTTTATATTTCCTCAGGGTACTTTCGCATACAAAAAGATGGATTTTTTTCCTTAAAAATGTTGGGACTACATTCCAGCGGGCTATGTCGTTCATTTTTTATGATTTGAATCATATCATTGAGGATTATCTATATGGTCTCACTTCTTTCTCTCACAAGAGAGTAGATCATTTGATTCATCTTTGACTTATTTTTTAAATATGTCGATACTATCGCATTTGGTTAAATCCAAACAAGTGCATATTTTGTGTCATTTCAGGATGTATGTTTGGATTCATTGTTTCCAGAAAGGGGTTCATGGTTGATCCATTAAAGGTTGAGGTAATAATTTAGTTGTCTCCCCCAAAACATATTCGTCAACTTTAGAGTCTACAAGAAAAAAGATAATTTCCTTCATCTATTTATATCTAATTATGCTAACATCACCAAGGGATTTATGCACTTGTTGAAAAAGGCGGTCCCTTTCATTTGGGACGAGTTTGCACAATAACCCTTCGATGTTCTCAAGAACGCACTTGTTTCTTCCCCTTTTCTTAGTCCTCCAGACTATAGCGGATATTTCTTGTTGTACATTGCAGCAGAGGAATCTACTGTTGACATGGTTTTAGTTCAGGAAGATGATGATCTCCAAGAGCACGACATCTATTACCTTAGTCATGGATTGATCGGCCCTGAATTGAATTATTCGCACGTTGAGAAACTAGTTTTAGTAGTTGTGCATATTGTCCAGAGACTTTGGCACTATATTATTTTATGTAAGACTATTGTGATTGTCACTGTTAATCCATTTCAATATGTCCTCACATGATGTATAATTGGGGAAAAATATAACAAATGTATTTTCATATTACAAGAATTCAATTTGGACTTTGTCTCTGTCAAGTCCAAAAAATTGTTGCTCTTCATCAAACTCATGTTGGAGTTTCCTTGGGAGGATGAGGAAACCGTTATTATGAACTCGTTTCTGAATCAGAATCTTTTCCTTATCGCTTTCAGTGATCCTTGGTATAGGGATATCCTTGTATATATCCATACTTTGAAATTATTTGTGCATCATTTGCAAGATGAACAACGTCTTATTCTCCATCAGGCGAGGAACTACCTCATTATTGGTGACACTTTGTATCATCATGGGGTCGATTAAATTCTCAATCATAGTTTGAATTAAAAAGAAGTGAAGGTTGTTCTTAATGATTTCCACAATGGAGCATGTGGTGGTCATCTATATGGGTTGGAAACAACCTAAAAAATCATGTGTGTCAGATACTTTTAGTCAATGATCTTTAAAGATTATGTTGAGGTGGTCAAACAATGTCACCCTTGTTAAATATTTTCAAGAAATATGTGTACGCATCCTGCTCCATTGTTTACTATCATCATTATCGGTCCCTTCATTAAGTGAGGGATTCATTTCATGACATGCCACTTGCCTTCGGCTAAGGGGAATCGCTCTATTATCGTGGTTTTCGACTACTTTACAAAGTGGGTGGAAGCCATGCCTGTGTTCACAAACGACATGATACAGTAACATTATTTATATTCAATGAAATTATTGTCAGCTTCATAGTTCTTAGAGAGATTGTCACTAACCGTGGAAATCACTTTCAGAATGAAATGATGAGGGAGTTAGCATCAAAATTGGGTTTTAAGCAGGAGCATTTGTCTCCTTATTATCCACAAGAAAATGGACAAATAGAGGTTGTTAACAAGTCTCTTAATACCATACTTCAACGGATTGTCAATGCGAGCAAGTAAAATAGGCATCTAATACTTTATTCGACATTATGGGCATATCGGACCTCGGTTAAAACTGCTACAAGATTCTCTCCCTTCCAACTCATCCATGGGGTGGAAGTCATGTCGATTGAATGTGAGATTCCTTCATTGAAGACTATTGTTGAGATTCTTATGGATACGAATAAATTGGAGGCGCATCTTGTTGACCTAGAACATCTTGATGAGCAGCGTCGTGATGTTGCCACCACAAATGAGATGCAAAAAATATGTGCCAAGAGTCAATACGATAAGTATGTCTTCCCAAGGTTTTTTTTCCGAGGGAGACCTTGTTTTGTTTTATGATCATGACAAGGATGCATTGGGGGCAGGAAAGTTTAACCCAATGTAGCACAATCCTTACATTGTGAGGTGTTCCCTATGGAAAATATATTATGAATTATTTGATTATGAAGGTAATGTGTTTTTGGATCCTAGAAATAGGCTCTATATCAAGAGGTACTACGCTTAAGCATCAATGCTCGGGAATTTTCCCCTTTGTAATTATTGTACATTTGTAGTATTTAAGACTTGTGTAGTTCATTTTCTTTTTGTTTATGTTTACTTATGGTGCTTCTACTTGATTGGAATATGTCACTAGAGTCTTCGGTCTTCATCAGGTTTGTGGATACCGTCAATTGTCACATTCAGAAACTTTGTTCTGCCACGTCAGTGATTTACTCACCTTTGGGCCAAGTGGTAACATTTGGAGGTGTTGTTCTGGGGCCAACAACCAATAATATGGCCAAGTATCATGATTGAACTTCTTACGGATGTCATTTTGCATGGTATCCTATTGGAAGAAGTTTTCCTAGATTCCCAGTTGGTAGTGTCGAAATTAAACAGTGAATATTATGTGCACGATCCTATGCTTATCTGATGATTCCTTCAAGTACACCTTCTGGAGTGTTATTTTAACTATGTTAGGTATGTTCATGTTCATAGGAGTGCAAATTCAGTATCCGATGCAGATGCTAATTATGTTTTAGATTGGAATTTGTTGTATAATTAAAAATCAAAAGCACACACGCATAAATGTATATAAAAAATTTCACATTTGCACATAACAATATAAGTATACCGAGGAAAAATTATCTGTATAAATTACTTTAATGTTCATTAAGTACGAAAATGTGGGTCAAAGTTACAAAATCGGGCTCCTAGCCCTATGTGTGTGTGTACCGATACAAAAATACAATATCAAATCTATGCCAAGGGTCTCACCCCCATATACATGTCTTTGTAGCAGACTATGGCATGGCTAAGTGTCGAAATAGTCGGACCTAATCCCATGGTACTCCAACAACTTGTCGTTGCATGTGCTCTAGAAGGTCCTCTATCTACACCATGGGTACTTGGTGTGTCAAATGGTCTAGATTCCTCTGGACATTTTGGAGAAACCTCTCAACTCTTTCGATGTCCCCACCCGACTGCTCCATACCATATCCTCGGCGATGGTAGTGTGGGTATCCCTCAAGCCTCCTCAATCTAATGTCTGCACATTCGTGTTATTTTTTAAGCTTTGTTACCCATGACAAAACTATTTGCTTCTTGAGAACTATATAAACAAAATTAATAAAAATTAAATAACTTTGAAAAATTAAAAATTACCTGTCTCTCGCAAATATGTGTTAGGTGGAAGATTCATGTCTAGGTATCGACTGAAGTGAACCCCCTCATAGGGATAATCATCAATAGATATGACTTGTCTCTCCCAATAGTGGAATAAGTCGTCGTCATAGGGGTTGGACAGTCATCCACCTCCCATTTGTAGCATCATTCATGTCCATGTGGCCATGCATGGTATCCTGTGTACATGTGGTTCCATCTATACTCTCGGGCTAATGGCAGGAACCCTCTCAAAAAATAAGGTGCAAATAAAACTTCCATAACCAAAGTTTTTCATTTTTCCTTGTTTACATCAGCAAGTTGTGTTTTCATGCACTGCAATAATGTGGAGCTCTAGTCATAAATGGTAGGTTGCAAACACTCTATTGCATAAAACATCTGTGGCCTCAAATCTTAGTGCATTTTTATTGATCCGATAATCCTCGCGATGGATAGTAAGATGATATTCATACTCAATCTCTTTATGCTTCAGATTGGGACTTGACTCCAAACCCACTATTTTCCTGGGGTGCAATAAAGGGAAATGTACTCCTCAATAGTCATGCTCCCTCCTCCTTGGGTACCTAGGTTATCAATATTGCCTCCTCGTGAGTGTCATGTGATAAAATAGATATCCTCAACCTCTATTTTTAGAGATTGACCATCAAGCATAAAGGAGTCTGCATCTAGTTCCCAATAGTTAAAAAGAAGTTGTAATAACCTCTTTTCATCTCGCATATTGCTCATTTCAAAGAAATTTTTGAGACCACATTTGTGGAGGGATTCTAGGGCCTCTGGGTATTCAAGAACTTGGATTTCTATATTCTCGTGCTCTCTCTCCCTCTACTCTATTACAATCCTAAAATTTTCAATAAGTAAAGATGGGTTAGTCTCTTATTTTTACATTTTTGCACACATGTATGTGGTTTTCCTTTATGATAGTCACATGCATACATGAATTTCATGAATGAAAGGCATTTATAGGGCTACTTTTATGTGCCCCACTCTAAAGGGAGGCACGTACAAGTCTTCCCCTTTCATAACTAAAAATCCTACTTAAAAATTGAATAAAATGGAAAACACTTGGATGAAATTGAAGGGGAGGGAGAGATTTCTTACCTGATTCAAATAGTGTTTGATTCCGATCTTTGTAGCTCTTACAATCACCAACTCAATATTGAAGGATTTTTTCACACCGCTTTCATTATTTTGGTAAAAAACTCAAATGAATGGTAATTTGGGGAACTTTGACTATTTGAATGTAACTTTTATCCACTTTTGTATAGTTTTTTACCATATTTAAGTTTTTGGACACCTAATGAACTACTTTTTTAGTGTAGATAGCCATTTGAGTCTAGTTTTTCCACGGAAGACGATAAACGATGGCGTTTCATATGTCTTCTAGTCCACTTATTCAACTTTTTTAAGGGAATGTTTTCATCACTAGCACATATCGTAGGTTATTTATGCCTTGCATTTTTCACATTCAGTGATTGTTATACCTCTGCCTTAGGATCAACCCCACTTACTGGTAGCACAAGTTTTTTCCTATTGATTTTAAGTGTCTTTTTGTCCGTGGTAGAGTCTATCATTCATGGGCATCCTAGATAGTACTTGGATTTTCCTTTTGATGCCCATGTTGAACTATTTTCTGAGGCTCGAGAGTCTTGTTTAGTTCTTCCATGACATTGCATTGAATCCTTGTATTCTTCTCAATCTTTTTCTGTCTATTTACCCATGAGGCTCCCATACCTTTTGTGTTGATTTGTAACTGCATTGCATATTTACCGCTTGCACTTTTTGAGCCTAATGTGGGCTTCAGCTTGTTGTTGTTTAACCATTTTATTATGCATTCTCATCACTATCTTTATTTGCAATCTTTTAGATAGCAAATTGACACATGTATCCTAGGAGGAAACATTCCCCCAAGTGCCCATATCCTACACATGTTTATTTTCACTAAGCATAGGTATGATCCTTGCACTTGGAACAAGTTTTATTTCCCGCGACACTCATTTCCTCTGTGTATTTTAGCATTATTTTATTCATTTTCAGGATTTCCAATATGAAAAAGACAAACAATCAAATAAGAAAAAAAGAGTGAGGGAAAGAGTCTTCTTTTCAATTATTGGCAGCAATCGAGTCGCCTTTGAAAAAAGAAAAAACATTTGAGTCTTATCTCAATAATTTGGGTTTAGTATGGCTTTAGGAAACTGAACCAGTTACACAGAGTTTTACACCTCCGGTTGGTTATTCTTCCAGACACTATGGAGAGTTTTTCAATGCCTCCTACATCACAGACTTATGTCAATGTTCATTTTTAGTCCATGTTGCTTCAATCACTCTAATGTGTCATGTTTTTGTTCAAAGGAAGTTTATCCTATGTCAGCCATTCCTCAGAATTCTTGACTTTGTAAGTCGGTCTTCCCATATGAAAAGTCCTTCTCATAATCACAAGCATATTTGTACTATACTCATGCTAGTACGGGAGGTCCCCATTAACTTTCTATGGGTGGCTAATCTCTCATCAACTAGGACTCATTGCTCTAAGAGATTGACCTAGAGTCGCACCATGTCCATATTTACATCATTGATATATGACCTTGTGCTCAAAAGATCATGTTTCATCATTGGTCGTTGATTGAGTGGTTTCCCTTGTGTTTGATGGTAAGAAATTTATTCAAACATTGGTATTTTTGCAGTACTTTGGATTCAATTTTTCCCCATTGGTGGTTTCCTTTCCTTTTCCAAGAGTCTTCATTATTGGATACTATTCAAAGGGTCACTTTTGCACAATATTACATCTAGTGCACACAATAGATGTACTTTGTGGTGGGTCCTTTAAATATTTTCATTTGAGTTCTTCCAAATCGTTGGCCTTCTGCTACTTCTCATGTTGGATGACGGGGGTTGCCTTAACGACCTCCTTTTAACGGATCTCTTCCTATCGAATTTGATGCATCTTGCTCTGGGATAGGGATCTAGAGTCTTTATTAGTACCTTGGGGCTTGTAGTCATCATTCACAGGTTCCCTCACTATTGACAGTGGGAATACATCAATGTCTCATGATTGATAGATTCTACCAAGTGTTTGACATCAATTCCTTTATTCGCACTTGTTAGATCTTACTAGGTACCTTGACGCCCATTATCATTATCAGTGGGTTGTCTCACATTTTTTAACGATATACATCAATGACAGGTAATGAAATTGTGTCTCACTATGTTTGACTTCAACACATCTATTCACATCGTGTAGACTCGTACCATCGGTGATTTATTTGAAGACCTTGGAACTGTAGTAGCATCACCTCCTTTATGGTGTGCATTTTATAGTACCAATTCCAATTATGACATCAATACTTGTGAAGGATCAGCTATTCAAGTTTTCAACTCTTATTTCCATAAATACTTCACTGATTCTGAGACTCAAATCCATTGTATATCTCTTTCATGGCTATGATATTTTTTGACATGGATCCATTGTGCATCTCTTTCATGGCCATGATCAATGCTTTTATATATACGTACTTCATGGATCTACAGTGTACTTGATTTGGCATTCATGCTTTTCATCACACCTGAGCATGGGTATGCCCGCCTTAGGAAGAGAGTATTCTTACTTGTTTTATGTTGTAGGTTGTGTTCTTCGATCAGATTTTGGCGACCTTCACCCTGATTTACTGCTTCTTTATTACCTCGAGGATTTATAATGTATTTTACCCATCAATTTCTCTTATGACCTCACACATTAGGGGGAATCTATTATAACATCAATTACCACCACTTATGAATTGATGACTTTATTTCCCTTCTCACTGTCCTACTTGCAAACATCATCTCACTATACCTCCTCTAGCTTCTTCAAAAAACAAATTTCTTACTTGTACATTCCCTAACAACTATGCAAGGCATGTTTATGTGAATTTATCTAAAGAAATTCATATACATGTCATTAAATGCTTAAAAAAATTATAATTTTTCATAATTGCATGTTGAGTTATGGGCTTGTTAGTTTCCTAAATCCTTTTACCCATACACATTCAACTCCAACTGTTTGGGGGCGATATAAATAGAGCATGAGCCATGAGGAGAGGGTAATCATCCTTGAAGCAAAGTCATGTTGGCTATATCCCTCCTTGTATGCAATCCCTTGTATTGTCGTTGTTTTTTTTATCCTCGGACCTAGAAACCCTCATTTCCAGCCTTTCCAATGCATCTCCTTATCAGACCAAGAAATCTCCCTGGATCTTCTTTGTGTTTGTTTGTGCATTGGAGTCAGAGGTTCATCACATATTCAGTAGCCCAAGTGGAGGGACCTGGAGTCCGTTCAAGGAGTACTGTCGCAGCATGTGCAGGCGATAACTACCCCTGAAAAATGTTGTCAATCAATAAAGATACTCTTTTCTTCGAAATTATAGTATTCTTTATATATGTTCATTATATTTGAATATCTATTTATTTAGAATACTAGTTGCTGCAATTATTTCTAGTTTTTATCAAAATCATAGAAGTCAGTTATGAGATAATTATTTCCCTTTGTAGTCTTGCACTTGAAATTTTTGTAGGTTAAAAGAGGAGAATATTGGAAGCAGTGCAAAATATTCCATCCTTGGGATATTCATCAACCGTTATACACCAATTAAGTCTTCCTTCCTTCTTTAACAGTAGTTAGTTATTTGATCAAGTTAGTTGCAGATTTATGTTTGTTTTCATTGGAAATTGTTTGATCTTTAAATGGTCAATGATCATTTGTGGCTCTCACCCATATCCATAGGGATTTTTCACGTAACACTAATGTTTGTAACTATTCAACACCCAATATAATGTCACAATCACCCATTTCAATGACAAGCAAGTGGGTTTTCAAGGAATAAACACCCATTTGAAGTCTTATGTTTTCATAATGACTGCCATATTTCATAGAACCTCCATTATCAATCATGATTTATAATTTGTTCACAACATGGATGCAGCAGCTTGGGCTACATGTTGATGAATGAAGTTATGGGTTTTACAGCTATTAATTAGGACAAGGAATTTTTTATGTTTGATGTAGCCAACTAATTTTAGGGTTTGGGGTGAAAAAATATTAGTCAAGGAGTGTAGAGAGATATATGGTTTCACATCCAGTGTAGCATATGGGGGAAGGTAGATGAATGAAGAGCCTTCAAAGGTATAGCTTCATATTCACCATCAAAAATTTCCTCTGAAATGGCCATAAAAAAAATTATCCTTACATTTATGCCCAAGAAAATATTTCTCGTCATAATTGTAGTAGAGACCTTTAAGTTGTCACTTTACCATTTCATCTTAGGTTGACTTGTGTATATTGAGGAGTGGAAAGGATAGATAGGAATTGGTAGGGGTGGGGGATAGTGGGATTGGGGTGGTGAATAAATAGGGTATTTTTAATTTAAGCATTCACCACTTTTTTTGGATTCTTAGGCTATTTTAAAGGATTCCAACGACGCAGTGGGAAGATCCATTAGGACTTGTGCATGTATATCTTCTTTCAAACCACCAATAAAGCATTCCCTACAAAATGTATCAGACATAATTTACTGTGAATGGCCAGTTTCTCAAAAGAGGTTGTGAAATCTTTTATTGTGCCATATTTTTTAAGCTTGGTCAATCATCCCAAATAATTATTGTCAGTTTCAAAGCTTTCATAGAGGTATAAGACATTGTGTCCAAGAAATATAAACCCTGTGGGAGTTTATATGACATTGCCACCATTTCCAAGTTTAGGATCCAAATATAAGACACCCACACGAAGTTTCATTAAGTCATATGTGATGCAATGTAGAGAAAAATAATGTATCTTATGGGTTCGAATCCATTGAATTTTTTGGGATACACTTTATGGATTTTATGCCACATTTGATTCATAGATCATGAACAAGCCAGGTAGAGCGAAGCCCCATCAAATTGGATGATTCAACTCCTTCCTTTCGGGATGACTAGTCTTGTCATTGATAACCCACGAATTGAGTTTGCATCACCATGAGTTTGGATAGTTGTTCTCGAAGTGAATCCAAATTGGAAAACTTGTCACAAATGTGATCGATATTTTTCCAAGTAGACGAGTAGTGGCAGACTATTTTGTGTTGAAACTCATCACTCCAAGTTTACAAAGAGGGGATTCTAATGGATATCTCTACACCGAAAACAACCATAGAGATGTGGGTACACAAGAAATTTGGTACCAAGGTGATCAACACTTCTTTCTAGCTCTGTTGAGATAGCTTCCCATTAGTGAGGCAAACAAGTCTTCCAAAAACAAATACTAGATAGTAGTACCATGATGATTAGATTGACACAAGGATTATGTTGAGAAAGGTCTCAAATAAGGGTGTGGGTAGGATCTAGACTCCTTTTTTTTAATCCTACAGAATTATATTCCTTCCTGAATATTACTGCACTAATAGAATTCTCAAATTCTCAATATTGTAGTTTATGTAGGAATTTCCTAGACTCACAATAGGGAGCATGGTTTCCAATGACAAAATTCACAAATTCTCAATATGGCATGTTATGTAGGAATCACATGGATTGTTAGTAGGAAACAAGGTTTCGAAGGTCTTAAGGGAAAGGGAAATCCAGGTGCTATAGCTCTATGATATACGTGTAGGGTCTAAAAGTAGTACTCATCCCAATTTCTTAGGGAACCAATTAAGGAGGCTCATCCATACCCTTAGTTGTGTTACCTAATTACCTAGGTAATAGAGAGTAATATTCCTGAGTGTTGTTCTTAGTGCACTATAACAACTAGATGGTCAATCGACTAATCTAAATTCAATTTCAAATAACCTAGGGGACTTTCAATATACCCAAGGGTACGTGGAAGTGAAATTCCATATACATGTGATGTCTTATGTCGTACTACTCAAATAGGTACCAATAGGGGTTGCATGGGTGTCCAACCAAGTGAAACTGCTTGTTTTCCATGTGTGTATTCTTCCCCTACCAAAAATTTGCCTCTTGAATGATAGATAGTTGTGTTATTTCTAGATGCTAAATACGTCTCTAGACTAAACAAAATGCTCTATAATATTGACTCAAGAAAGTGATACAATACCACTTGTGGTGTCCTTTATTAGAAAATTGCAAGATTTAGAGAAGTAATAAGAGAATATATCCAAACTTATTGCAAAAATAACAATTTAGAATAGAAATAGGCAATAAAATAACTAGAACACCACAAATTTTTATACCTTTATTGATAAGAGAAATGTTCACTTTCCTCTTTGAGGGGGAAACCACCAAATGAGCAAATCTTTGATTACAAAATACTTCACAAGACATCTCATTATATTGTTTCTGCCTCTTTATATAGTTTTATCTACCTCCTAGGAACTTTCTAGTAGCTGGAACCTTATAGTAATCCATCTTACAATTAATTATTTCACATTGTAACTACTACATGGGCCTTATTTACTAGAGATGGCCTCAATACATAGCAATCTATCTATTTACTTAAGGGGCTTAGGGTAGGACCCTAACAATTACAAAGTCATATAATTGTGAAGACATGAATAATGAATACTTGTAGGTGATGTGTAACCCATTTTTGAAACTTTGAATTATATGTATTAAATGTGATTGATAATTAAGTGAAAAATCGGGGTTTATAAAGTGCAAATTTTAGTTTTGGATGTGCCGATATCAGATTCCAAAATTGCAAAATCAGATTCTAAAAGTGCCAATATCGGTTTTCAAAAGTGTAAAATCATATTCTGAAAGTGTCAATATCATTTTTTAAAAGAGCAAAATCATATTCTGAAAGTTCTAACATCAGCTTTCAAAAATGCAAATTCTAAAATGCCAATATCATATTCAAAAAGTGAAAAATCCAATTCCAAAAATGCCAATATCAAATTCAAAAATACAGTTTTGAAATCCTTTGATTTTACAATTTAAAAACCTCAAATTTGAAGTTTAAAAGAACTTATTTTATTTTAATTTGTTTTTAAAGAAACTTAAACAAAAAATAATATAAATTTAATAACATTGATTTGGAGGAGTATATAGGCTCGACAATGAATAACGAGGAGTGGACATGGCTGGAAAATAATTTCTAAATTTCTAAATTAAGGTTTATATGGGAAGGATCAATAATATGAATAACGAGGAGTGGACATGGCTTGGAAAATAATATCTAATTTTCTAAATTAAGGTTTGTATGGGAAGGATCAATAATATAAGATATTGCATTCCAGTTACATGTATAAGGATGTGAAAGATATGTAGCAAATGTGACTACATCATTACTAATTTCATATGTGTAATAGAGTTAATTGTTTTTAAACATTAAATATAATGTTGGCATACCTTAATTACATGTAGCCATATCATACCATATACTCATTAATTAATACAATATTAATTAAGAAGATCAAGAGTATTCGATTTGGAAATATAAATCTAAACAAAGTTATATCAACATAAAATATATTATGATATATCCAACTCCTCCCAAGGAAGTCAATTGTTATCGCTACTTATTGAAATGACTAAACCTGGATATCATTGTAGTGAGAAATTACGTGCAATAAGGAGGAGGGCCTCTCCACCAGCTGCAGCTCCTACTTCACTTACTATAACGCCAAGACACGTCACAAGCAAGATGAGCCATCCTTTGATGTAATCCAGCAAGCGAAGGCCTATGGGATCAATGAAGCATAGTACATGCTGGCCTATTTTGTTGAAGCAAGTCCCTGGATTGTACTTTCCATTGTTGAAGCAGGTTATTGGGCTCCAAATTATGTACAAACGGGTTATACAAAATCATTTTCACTGGAATATTGTAGATCCATAGGACCAGTTGGTTTAGCATCAAGGATTGTCTCCTTTGCAGCACTACTTGTCCATATTCCCCACAAATATCTTCGAGGCCATATTATCCATAAATTATGCACAATATACCTAGTGCTTGAGATAATCCTTCCTTATTGCACGCTAAGTAGTGGTGCAGAGGTAGAGTATGGGGTGAGTCCTCACCAATCTCTATTTTACAAGGTCACTCATTTCTCTCTTCATGGATAAGCCATGGACATTTTTTATGGAAATGTTGATTACACACCATAAGATCATGGTTAACCTTTTCCAATCTAGTCTAAGGCCAACTCTCATGCAAGATAAGCAAAGTCTCTATTTTCCCTAGGCATTTCCCTAGTCAAAGTATCTGAAAAAGTGGTCTACATTGCATAAAAAATTACATATTTTTGCATGGGCATAGCACCCACACCGCCTCTCGCCTCATGCTTCATGTGATTGTGGAGACTTATACGCCACTTACAGAGATAGATCCTCTTTCCCATGTGTTGGGCCTTGGGTATGGATTAAGAAAGAAAGCAAAGGAAAAGGAAGAGAAAAGACGGAATACGAACTGCGCGAAAGGCACATTGACTGAGATTGGGGCAAAGTGGCCAAAGAAGCAGAAAAGACAGAGAAAAGAAAGAGAAAGCAAGTCGTTGAATGAGGAGATCAAGGACAACAGATCAGAAAGGAAGATGGACCATGGACAACTCAACAAGTGGAAGAAGATGTCAACGAGTGCTTTGGAGCACCTTTTTGAAAAGATGGAAAGAGAGGTTGGTGAAGCCCGGAAAACGTGGGTCAAGTGGACCTAGGGTTTTAGACACCTAGGTTTCGGCCTAAGGTTGTCTGAGAGCTATTGTAATGTATAAATAAAGGTCTAGAGGACATGGGATGGGTTCGTTCAGAGTTGAAGGTCCATAAAAGGTCGAGAGTTCACTATTGTTGAGTGATTGTATAGGGAGAGAGAGAAGTGTTGTGTATGAGAGCATTCTCGCATTGTAAGATCTTCAGCTGGGTGCGAAGATCAACCCTGCAGTTGGGTGCGCAGGGAGGGGAGGGGAGGAGAGAGAGAAGAAGAGAGAGATTTGCAAGCTAAGAGCACAGATAGGACTGTATGTTTTCATATAATATCAAGAAACGTAATTATGTGGACGTATCCCTAGGGAGAGGGTGAACCACATGTATCTGGTGTTATGTGTGATTGATGTTGTGTTCTTTGTCTTATGATTATTCTGTTGTTGTATTATTGTGTTAGATTTGAGATATAACCATGCGAAGTAGGTTTAAGTTGGTAAATGATATATAGTTGTTGTGATTGCTATTGGTTTTAGACCCACTTAGTATTCCCTTTGGTTGTAGATACCTGCGTCCTGCAACCCTCTATAGCTACTTCGGGTGAGATTGCATCTGCTTTGCAAGTGTTGCCAAAAGGGCCAGTAGTTAGGGCTTGTTGGCGCGTTGTTAGAACTGAACCTTGGGTCTTCCCTTATGCCAACAAATGGTTTCGTTGTCGGGACCAGAATCTCCTTGAGGGAATGTCAAGGTGGTTCCCATCGAAGACAGAGATTCAGAAGTGGATAGAAGAACAAGAAAAGGACTTTTCAAAAGCCCATAACAAGAACCCTAATCTTAGCACAGAAGACTGGTTGGGAAACTATATATTTACCGATATACACGACATTTTCTTTGGAGGAATCCATCAGGAACTATACGAGTGGTTACCCAGATTAGCAGATACCCAAATTGAGGTCAGATCTAGACCACTTGTGGTTTGGACGTCGATGTTGATCAAGAAGGTCAAGAGAGTTGACAACGTCGTGTCAAGAGCAGTAGGTCACTGGTTTGATAGCACCATTGGAGGGTACATCACTGAGTTTTCTATTGACAGAGTAGATTCATATAGCCAAGCATAGATATCTTTCTTTAAGGGGCCGAGAGGAAAAATTTTACACTTTTTGAAGTTGAATATCAAGATGTTATTGCATGAGAAGAACATCTTGAAGATACAGTAATTGATCGGATTGAAAAGCTAATGTTCAAGAACTCAGATAGCAACAGTGACATAGAAGTTGGACATACGCACAGTGGGAGACCATTCAGAGAGGTTCCTCTAGTGAACTTGTTCGAGAAGAGCCACGAGCCACTAGCATAGGACGAAGGGTTCTATAGTGGAGAAGAAGAAGGGTTATTGAACGAGGAACATTCAGAGTCCGCTAAGGCAGAGGAAGAGAAGACTAAAGAACCTTGCCAAGAAGAATCAGAAACTTCAGGAACTGCGCCCACTGCTGAAGTAAGTACTACTACTTCTCTTGTTGTTTTATCAGCATTAAGTAACCATAGTAGTCAGAGTTATCAGAGCACTCAGAGCAATGTTACAAACAGTTCAGTACGTACTCAATCAGGAAACCTAGGAAGATCTATGGCAGATGAGATGAGGTTACCCACCTTTAGGGGAGATGGATCTGAAGATCCTGATCAGCATTGGTTCTTATGAGAAGTTGTGTGGATTATTAAGAATGTCACTGACGAAACTATTAAGAGAGCTC